>JAWLRI010001085.1:1099784-1140864 GCA_034781795.1 Crypturellus tataupa
GCTTTCTTCCCTGCCCCCAACGCCGATCTCTGGTGACTCCTCACTCAGTCCACAGCTTTCTAGCAGGGATTGTTCACAACAGCTTGCAGCCTCTTTCCTCCAGGAACTCCTCCACACCATCCTACAATCACCTCTCAGATGCTTGAACATGTTGATCCAATCTCCTCTCAGCCTTCTTTTCTCCAGACTAAACAGGCCCAGCTTGCTTGGTCTTTCCTCATATGACAGATGCTCCAGTCCCTTGATCGTCTTTGTGACACTCTGCTTGACCCTGTCTAGAAGCTCAATGTCCTTCTTGAACTGGGGAGCCCAGAGTTACACCCAATACTCCAGGTGCGACCTCACCAGAGCTGAGTAGTTCTTTTGCTGTAAGTCTGTGAGTCTGACTCGGTCCTCTTTGCACCCTCCAATTAGTTTTAGGCAGCAGTAAGATCCTTGCTGAACCCTCTCTCCTCCAGGCTCAACAAATCCAGTTCCCACATGGGAAAGTTCTCCAGCCTCATCACCATACTGGTGGCCCTCCACTAGGCTTGCTCCAGTTTATGAACATCTTTCTTGTACGAATCTGAACAAAATACTTCAGGTTTGTCCACAGCAAAACTAAATAGAATGGAAGTAGCCCTTGCTTTGACTAGGTGGCAATGATCTGCCTAATACTGCTCCAGATGCTTTCAGCCTTATTGACTGCAAGGGTGCATTGCTGGCTTATGTTCAGCTTGTTGCCACCAGGACCCCCAGGTACTTTCCTGTAAAGCTACATTTCAGGCTGTCTGCACCTAGCCTGCACTGTTGAGTAGGGCTGTTGTGTTCCAGCTGCAGGATTCTGCAGATATAAAGGTGAATGATAGATTTGACATGATATGTCATAGACACAGAATTTGGAGGCTTTGTTTACACTAGTAAAATCAAATTAACCTTGCCACAGGCCTGAACATTAATTGTGCCTGCTGTTAATTTTTTTGCACAGTCCTTGGCATGATTTTAACCTTCTCTGTTAGCGTGATAAAAGCTTGAGAATAGTTTGGTATTTAGCATGGATCAGGATCCACTCTCAGCAGCCACTTTGTATTGGAAGGTAGAAAATTGAGTTACATGGACCCAATCTGTACCTTGCCTGCTGACCTCAGAAGAGACAGAACAGCCCATT
The DNA here is from genome assembly GCA_034781795.1 of Crypturellus tataupa. Classification (NCBI taxonomy): domain Eukaryota; kingdom Metazoa; phylum Chordata; class Aves; order Tinamiformes; family Tinamidae; genus Crypturellus; species Crypturellus tataupa. Next base: position 1,100,932 of record JAWLRI010001085.1, read on the forward strand.
TTGTTTATTAGATTATTAGTTTAAATGCACCTATAGAGTACCTCCCATAGTCTTCTAGTTATGGGAGAAGGCTCCTCAACCTGCCTGTGAATGAACTGTATGTCTAATGAGCCTACTGCAGAGTCTGGTAGGGTTTTGAGATCCAAACTGGATCCCAGCAGGGATATTACCTATTTTTAGTTTGACAGCTCGAGTTTGCAATTGAATAACAGCACCACTTTGCAATTGTACACTTCCTAAATACACGTTATTGGGACAAATTTGGGAGTGTAAATGAATGCCATTGTGGCTCTCTGCTGTTTAATTGTGGGAGAAATGTGTGCATAGTTTTCAAGTGAGAGAATCATATGTCTCCAGGGCTTGGAGGGATCCAGCTTTGCAATTATTGAATACAGATGGAAGTAACAACTCAGAGAAATAGTTTAGGGCTGATGGACACTGTTTAAGATTCTTTAGGGTTCTGCTCCAATGAAGATCTTGGTACAGCTAGACAGACTAGTTGAAAATAGACAAATAACAGTCCCTTTTGTCACCCTTCATCTTCCAGGGTTTGCCTAGGAGCTGAATAAAAAAGAATCAAAGATGAATCTTTTCTTTGCTTTGTGCTGCACAGGAAATACCTCATTTTTCTGTATGTGACTAGTGACTCATTAGACACAGCGCTAGAGATAGCCTAGGCTATGGCTCTATAGACATCTGGCTTTGTCTCTGTGGGACAAAGAGATCCTACCTGCTCTCACATAATGTATTGATAGTTTCACAGCTTTGGGTGGGTGTAATAATTTCTTAGGGGAGTATATCTGAGACCTTGGTTGTTTCTATTTTATAACTATTAACACCAGAAAATGAAAAGGAAATATAGACATTCTTGCTTATATTCTATTCCTCTGATGAGGTAACCACATGAAAAAAAAGTCAGGATGCTTGAAGTCAAGTTCTTTATTTTGCCTTGTAAGTACAGGTGAAGTTATTTATTTTTAGAAGTGTTAAGAAAAGACACTGTGCCGTACAGATGTGACTGAGAAGGGAAGTAAGCACCGAGCGAGCCCTGCAAGGAGAGGTGGCCCTTCACAAGCAGTAAGGTCTTGACATGACCACACTCACAATGCTTCAGGATTAGTCCCTCTGGAGTAAATAGCTGTTTCTATGCTGTGCTGTTAGTGCCCCAGAAGTGTTTGGAAGGCCAGTTTTCTTAACTGACCAGCTACCAATTTTGGAAGGAGAGAAGGGCAATTTTGGTTGAGAAGGGCAGGAGAGAGCTGCAACTGGAGCTAGGGTGATCAATCATTACAGTACCCTCCAGCATGTATCTCCTATTCATCCTCACACTTGGAGCACTCTTTCCAACCATTCCCTCTTGTTTCAGTGGATAATGAAGCATATGAGACAGTGTTGTTTTGTGGAACTGTCTGATAGGATAATGAAGAGTGCAGAGTGTCTGAATATGACCACCCTATGAAATAGTGAAGACTGGTTGTGATTTGGATGGAAAACAACTTTTTGACAAGGTTCGAGAAGTTTCGGGGGACAAGTAGAGCAGCAGTGTGTCCTTGCAGGAAAAAAGGATGCAAAACTGTATTCTGAGCCGCATTAGTGAGAGTGCAACCAGCACATTAAAGAAACTCATCCTTTCCCTCTGTTCAGGACTTGGAAGCATACACATGGAACAGTGTGTTCAATTTTGAGATCTCCAATAACCTGATCTAGTTGACCTTGTTGGAGTAGGAGCTTGACTCAATGGCCAATGACCTCAGGACCTCCCTTCTAGCCTGTATTATCCAAAGATTTCATGACTCAGTCCAGGTGCCAATAAATTAAGGCAAGTGCCAGAAGAAGCTAGTCAGAAATATTGCCAGAAAAATTGTGTTAGTTGTTACATGTGTGGAAAGTGGAGAAATGCAGTGTACCATGGAGATACTCTATGGGCCATGGATGCAGACACTGGCATCCTTATGTTTTGTTTTGGGAGCAGCAGATTATCTGATATAAATAAGTAAATTCTCTATCCCTCCTCCTGGGAAGGGTCATTCTACATTCAGACTGTCTTTTCAGTCCTTTTCCATAGCATAGTAAAGCCATCAGGATGGCCAGATCTGACTCAGCCTTCCTGTTCTCCAGTTCAGCATCTCCATTGATTCATACACTGCAGCTCTGTTCCTCAGATACCTTCCTTCCTGGCTTTTTACATTTGATCTGCCTCAGCTGAGAGAGCATGCCACAGTGTCACAGTAGCTGGGCCACTCTTCACATAGCAGGAAAGTCCTGTGTATTTTAAGAGAGCAGGTTCCACTGATTTTTCATGGGAACTTCATGCTCCAAATTCCTATGAGTCCATTTGAAAATTATACTCTCAGTAGCAAATGTTTAAGACACCTCTTGGGAAAAGGGTCAATAGGTCTGCCTGTGTGTGCATTTTACAGACAGAGGAAATAAAGGTAGAGGGTTATGCCTCATCTTCATACTTATTATCTTCATTAATAATTTTGTTCAGTTTTCAGTTCATCCTGGGATTATTAGAATGGATTTCCAGATGTGCCTTGAGCCTTAAATTCAAACAAACACCTTATGCACCACAAAGCCTCAAATGTAAGTTATGAGAGAATAAAGAATATAGAAAATTCCAGCACAAGCCATAGGTTTTGGCCTATTTAAATTACAGCAAGGGGAAGGGAAATCATCCTAAATCTTTGGGGAGTACTTGCTTAAAAATCTGGAAAGATTCAGCACAGTTTCTCTCTCTTGGTTTTATAGCTTCCTCACTCAGATGTGACAATAAAAATGTTCTGCTGGATTAGGTGCACGGGTGAACTGTGATTTCTCTGTAATACTTTCACACTCTGGAGGCATAATGGCAAGCAATCAAGAAAATGTTAATTGGGATGATTGGCCCCAGGGGACTCCAGGGCCCTGGAAGTTGAAGGTTTTCATTAATTCTGTAGGGCTGCCTTCAAAAAATACTGTTGTTTTATTCCCAGGAAATTTCTTGAAACTGTGGTAAAATATGAATTAATTTCTAAGTAAAGTTAAAGTCTTCGAACCTTTTTCTTTAAATTCCTAGACCTTTTTTTTATATATGTATTATATTTATTATACATATATTTTATATATGTATATGTATATATGTATTTTTGTCACCAATGCTTCCTTGCCTCTTGATGGTTCCCCACAGACTTGTACTGAGAGGGGATTGAGATTAGGAGAATAATTATGATATTCCTTGGTGCCTACGCATCAGATCAAAAACATTGAAAATGACTGGCCAAGTTCCTTCCTCATATACCAGCAGCCATGGCGCAGCTCTGGGAACTCAGGAATTGGAGGTGACTCCTCCTCCCACCTCCTGGCCAGTCCTGCACCATCTCAAGGAAGGAGGCTACATCATATTCATCATTGGTCACCATTACCAGAGGCCTAGGCAGAAGGGCTGACTTAACACCAAGTGAACTGATACACCAGCTTGTGTCCCCACATGGCATAGAAATGTTAACATGTGTAATCTGGCATGTTGATGTCTTTGTGACCAAAAGAAGTTAGATAAAAGTGGTCATGTGGATAGCATCAGTGGGCTCTGTCCCCTACATCTGTGCACCTCTCCTGGAATGGTTAGACGAGCATCAGCCCCAGTTTTATCCAAAGGACTGTAAGTATGCTGTCTGAGTATTTTTAGAGATGTCATTCTCACTGAATATAACTAAGAATCCTGACATTTAAACTGCCCTCAGGAAGCTCATCTCAACAACCCTCTTCATACCTCTTGGAGTTAATGTCTTGGGCTATTTGCCTGCCAGACTCCAGGGTTTTGTCTGAAAGAGCATTTACACCTATGCAAAATAGGTGGCTGTCTGTTCTTGCGAGTATTTTACCTTCAGTTTTGTATAAATATCTACAGAAATTGCAAAGATTGAGAAAAGAAGGGCTATGGCTTATGGCTGAGTCCATAATAGTTGCCTATTTTCCTCCCATCCTGTAGGTTTGTAAGATTAATACTGGTTTCCTTAGAGATGGGCCAGCTATTCGCTATCTGTAAAAGTTAATGTGCCAGGGGAATTTATAGGAAAAATGCATTTAGTTAAGAGTTCATGGCTGTTGAATCTACCCACCCATCACTCAGTGCAAGTGAATTCTGGCAAGAGAGGTTTTATTATTGCCATGGCTTTGACAGATGATTATATTTGTCTAAGTAAATGCTTTTTTTTTTTTTTTTTCTAAGTGGTTAGTTACCATTAGGAGAGTATTCAGTTGCAGATAGACAAGCAATTTCTTACCCTTCCAGCAGTGGAGTCAGCAAGTGGAGGGAGTGACCTCAGTGGTGGGGATTCACTGAAAACGGGAACAGAGGGATCATCGTGCACTGAACCTCTGAGACACTCTTTCCGAGGCACATCTCCTGCCTGCAACAATCCATATTCCCTATTAACTGCGCTCTGAAGACCACTAATAATCTTTTGCTGCATTAAACATTACTCTTTTCTGTATCTGACCAGTTGGCTTTCTGAGGATTGCAGGAAGCCCAGATACTTGCTTCCCTGCAAGTCAGAGTGTGAGCCTGCCTAACTGTCACAGTGACTCACGCTATTCCAGTCCATGCATCTTGTGACAGAGGAGCTCATTTAGCTAAAGCTCCTCACTATTAAGACAAACATCAAGAGCTCCTGTGTACATGCCAAAAGTTGTTTTCTTATCCTGGGACTATCATGTTGCTGAGCTGAACAGAAATCAGACCTTTTTTTTTTTTTTTTTTGTAATCCCAATTCTTCCTGAGAATCCTATTTATAAATCCAATAAACATCAAGAAACTAACCTTGAGATCTTGGTGAGATGCTGTTGCTGGGTCCTGAGCAGTTCCTACTGCTGACCAGTTCTGCACCTTCTGACATCATCCCTGTTGCCTCATTGCTTACGGGCCTGAAAATGAATAATATAATAGAATTAAGCAAAGCGTTCAAATTTGTGTGTGATTCATTCCCTAATTCCCTAACTCCCTATAGTAAAAGTAACATAAATCAAGAAATGAATTTATATTTTAGATTTTTGAGATGCACCCTTTTCTAGCCTGATTGGTAAAGGCAAAATGATGAGAAGAAACACACAAATCTAGAAGAGAATATGGATTTTTTAGTTCCCACATGAAAGACAAAAGCTGAATTTTCAACTCTGTGTTAGAGATTCTGCATTGACCAAGAGCTGTGATTCATTTTTGCAGTTGTATGTAATGGCCACATCCAGTAAGGTAGTTAATTCCTCCATGAAGATCCAAAAAAATCCTCTTGATCCAAGAAGATCCAAGTGAAGACCCAAGTCAAAAGCTTGCCTAAGCAATGTTGGTGCATTGTGTTGCTGCATCTCATGAAAGTAAGATAAGGGGGAATTGCACGTCTGGACTCTTTGTATAGACATGGGCTCTTTTTCTGAATCATTCCTTGCCTGATTGCCCCCACAGATACCTGTGCAGCCCCTACTGCTGCACAGAGGCTATCTAGGTCAAAACTTTGGGCTGAAATCTAGCTTGTCTCTTCACTGTTGGGGAAAGATTTCCACAGTTGTCTTGAACATATGCCTTATCTCTGAGGACCTCACAACCCTTATGACAAGGAAAGTTAAAAATGGCAGAATCATACTTTCTAATAAAATAATTCTGAGAGTTTTGTCCTCCCAGACTGCCTCTATTCCCAAACACTCTCTTCACTTTCCGCAGACCTATTAAAGTGTCCTTTGGCTTTCATGGCTACTGGTTTGCACTGTGTGAGGAGTTATCCTGGCGGTATACTGTTCAAAATAGCTCACCAGCTGGACCATTGCTTCGGCTTATCTGGGAGCTGCAAAATACTGTAACGCTCAGTAACTTGTGCAGTGCAACCTCTAACTTGGGAGACACAGGAGATCGCTCACTAGGCTCAGTGGAGCTTAAGGAAGCTTGACAAGGCTGCAGATTAGCTCAGTGCAATATGTGCTTGTGGGTACAGGTGCCTTATTTTATAAACTTGCTTTTGAGGAAAACTTCTGTGACTCAGAAACACTTTGAGGATGAGTTTGCAACAGAGAAACTGTGCAAAGTCAGCAACTTACTGTGTGCACTAGGACTGAGCTCCTGTGTGAGAATCTCCTGTTTGAGCAGGTCTGTGTGTAGAAAGTGACAGCAGAGCTGTGCAGTCAGGAGGGCTCTTCAAAGTTTGGTCCCTTTCTAAACTACAGTTTTCATTGCTGTGTTTAAATTTCATTGCCATTTTTTTTTACAATACTCTGACATACAGTGGTGGGGATGTGCTGTATCTGAGCTACAAAACAGCCTGCAATTCCCCAGGTTCCTCAGTATTTTTTTATGTCCATGCATCCATAAAAGAACTCAAGTCTTTCCAAGTCTGCCCCTTGAGGATAGAGTAACAGTTTTCCTCTGGCAATGCTGTAATAAAGCAGAGGAAATGCAAATCTCCCATTATAAAGATCCCATGGATGGCCTTTATCATGGAAAAGGTGTTTTGCGAGGTTTATTAGAACTGTACACAGGAGAGGCTGTCTGGTGGAGCACATTAATAAAAAATCAAATATTTGGAAGATATGTCTTTTTGCAAATTCACAGCTATGCATTAATTTATTTTGTAGCTTTTTGTTAATAGTCCAGTGACTTCTGTCATGGAGCAATTTCATTAAAGCTTTGATCATAGTGGTAATATAAAACCAAGCTTTCTGCAAAGGCTTCATTGCCCTAAAGAGTGTGTAATTGGCCAAATGTCTTAGAAAGTTTTGCTTGGTTTCACCAGAGCACAAGTAAAAATTAATTACCCCAGCACTATCTGCAATGGCATCATATAAGGGTGTCAAATCTAGTCTTTCCAAATGGCATATTCTAACAGAGCAATAGATATGAGACTTGCCATAAATGTGATTTGTGAAGATCATTAATGAAGAACTAGTCCTAATTGACTTCTCTTGTCTTTATGACAGTATAAAAAAGTTCTGCACCACCAGTGATATTTCCCTTAAACTTCTTCAGTGGAATCTGTGAGGCTGCAGAGCTCTCTTTAAAGCAAGATTTTTCTAGCATTTACTTGGGCAAAAGAGGACTATGTGACAGCATTGCAGTCTCTTATTAGAAATAATAAGGATTTGAGAGCTGATCTTCTGTTGCACAATGCAGTGAAGATGCTTTGCCATTATCCCTAGAAAACCAAACACATTAGAGAGGATCTGCTCAGGGTACTTGATGGTTTGAGAACTGAGTCATGAAGGAACAGATTCAGGTTCAGGGATTTCACTTGTGCTTTTTCATTTCATGGAGAGACATTAACTTTTCTGATGTTACTATATCTTCTTTGATCTGAAACCATACCTATTATATTTTTGTCAGAAATTATAAACTTTAGTAAGATATCTTTTTCCAAACTTCTTCTGTCAGACAATAGTGAGTATTGCTGCTGTATGGATAAAACATTACAGATCCAGCCTTGGCAATCATTCGCCAGGATATTTTCCTTTACTGTTTTATCTGAGGTTTGTGGTCGTAGTCTTACGACAAATATTACCACGGGGGGGAAAAAAAAAAAAGCTAAGTGCAATATATTGAACTGAATTAATTTTGAATTTACATTTGCTTCTGTAAAAACAAAAGTTTATGTATTAAAGTATATGTCATGGCTATTACATGGGTTCTTGCTAGACAAGTTAGTTTCCCAACGATGCTGTTACAAGCGAACCAAAATCTGAATGGCAAAATCCATATAAAATGAAACTGTAAATTTCCAAGTATTTTCTTGAAAAGTGCAAAGATTAACATTTTTTTACATCAACAACTCCCTTATAACCACTAAAGGAGGACCTCCACATTGATCGTTAATGTTAAACTCAGTTCACTGAAACAGTTCACCAAATCATCTGACGATCAGTCTTGCTCCATTTTTGTTGGTAGAGTTGGACAGCGCTAGAAGAGACTTTCTGATGGAGTGCCATGTTTCCTGGCTTGTGTTCCACTCCTGACCTCCTCAGAATATGCCGGGGCATCTCAGTACTCCCAGATATGTATGCATTGATTTGCCTTAAGTGTCACCCTGCCTCGCTCATTCCCTTACTCACTAAGTCGTGTCGGGATTTATGAAATATGTCTGCGTTTATTTTGTGAAGCATGATAAGTACACAATCACCTACAGAGTTCATCTGAGATTCAAAGGCAAGGAATTTGCCAAACATTCAGCACCTGCAATTGACTGATTTGACTGAAACTCACAATTATGTTTATTAGTATTAATCATGATTCTTTTCTCTTATTCACTTCATTCCCTCAGGTAGTTCATTTTGGCTTATATGTATGAGGAAGCCAACAGAGGATGATTATAGGATGACTGTAGGGATGTTTTCTGAATCATGAATTGTTTTGTACCTTCCTTTCAAAGAGGATGCAGGCTACCAGCAGAGATGGCTCCAGTTCATGGGGACGGGTGTCTCTGGTTATTACTGGGTTAACTAAAACTAAAAGACGAATCTGGTTTATTTTATGAAGGATCAGGATAAAGCACTGGGTTAAAATGCATTACAATGAGATTACAGAAGGGTGCTTATTTTTTCTCTCACACTTTCACTCAGTCATTTGGAGATATGGAAGTCTTAGCATTCATCCCCTTGACAGGAGCTAGCTTTGGAGAATTAATTACCTATACTTTAATAACTATCTATTATTCACTTATGTTCAATTCACAGATTGCCAGAAACCTATCCTGTGGTAGACTTTGAAGGCTCCTGTCAGCTCAGGGAATTTCACAGCGTGTCTTATGAATTCTTTGATTTGGCCACTAATTTTGGGGGACCTCTTTTCTTTCTAGCTTTACTTTTAGCTATTTAGTATCTTTGACTATGTTTGCACCAGTAACAGCATGGAGTAATTCGGGTGCCTCGGTAGAGTGGTTGCAGAGGTCTTGATGTCCATACTGTATACATTGCAAAGGTTTTACATTGGACTGCCTTGAGAACCAAATGCCCACTGGTGGTTTGGGTGCAGGAAATGTGCCCTGAGGACACAGCTCCTTGCTTGGTTTCATCAGCTGGTGCCTGCTGAGGAGGCTGCTCTGCGATGCACACCGAAGCCTGCAAATGAATAGACTGCTTCAAGAATGCACTTCTGATACAGGCTAAAACACTGGCATAGATACATACTCTGAAACTGCTAAACAAGAAAACTCTTAAACTTATCTGTGATTCTGTAATAGCATTGGCATCATCTCCTATTGACCAACATACAAAAACATTGCTCCTGATAGGTAGAGGAACTTTCACCTTTGCCTTTACCTTTGTAACATCTTCTCTAAATCTTTCTTCACCACTTTTCTTCATCACCACAAAATGAGAATTTTTTTCGATGTTGTTTCCCCTGTGCTATAATTTATCATCGAAAAAAACTATCTGAAATCTATTCCACTTTACATAGTAGTTTTAAAGCAATTTGTAAAAGGCAGCTATTTATGTGGTTATTGGAAAAAGTTATAACTCCTGGAAATTAGAAATGCCTAACCATGATGTTTCACAAGTCAGGAACTGGAGAGGAGAAGATCCCTGTAGAACTTGGTGTAGAAATAAAAAGCAGGACCCTGAAATAGCTGATTGTGTGTAGAGGTCACTCAAACAGTAAGATTGGCTTGAACATTTTTCCCGCACAGTGTTTGCAATTTGATGTGGTTCTTCTTTTGCCTTAATAAGTCCCACAGATAAGCGATTTGGCATTTGTTCCCTGAAAGCAAATGGAGTGTGATGCAGAGCTTTGTGTTTACTCAGCACTGAGGGTGTTCATGATATCCACGATCTTGCCTGCTTTGAACCGTTCTCTGTAACTGCAAGAGCCCTGCAGTTCAGCCCAGATCTTTCAGTCAGGGAAAAGGAGCAAAGAAAAGGTGATGAGAGATTTTCTTCCTTTCCACCGAAGAGAAGGATGACTGTGAATATTCTTATTTCTGTACACCTGGCACTGTACAACTAGGTGTTTTCATTGTTAGACTTTTACCTTCAGAAGAGTACTACAAAGGGAATACTGGTCCCTTTAGTACCTTTAGGACTTCCAAAGTGCACTTGTACTGAATGGTGGGGGGACTATCTAGGTATTCTTGCACCCTGCTTATTAAGCTGATGTATATTTAAATATCTCAAATTTTCCCTATCTGATGCTGGACATAAATTATTGAATTTATCCTGTACACACCTAGGATAGAAGGCTATTTTGAGGAGAGTAATGTACACATTTGGTTTTACTTTCTTGTCTTCATCAAAGATCAACAATAATGTGCATACTTCACCCCTCCTAGTTGTGTTATTTATAGGTAGAAAAAGCTGCTTTGAGGAATCTTTAATTAAGATTATTTTTAGGATTTCCATTAATTAAGTCATTTCTCCATGTTGAAGTTTGAGTTGACTTTTTTCCTGTTTTCACATAGAAAAGGGCTCTGAAACTCTTTGTTTAATGAATTAGCAGTCAAGAAATAATAACTATGCCAGTATTTAATAGTCTTGTCAGAATATGCAGCATCATTGGAGTACAATCATCACAATAAGAGACTCATTTAAAACATGGTTACATATGGCTGGCTCATTCTCAGATCATAAAAGTGTTTACTAGATAGCTTTACCTTAAACAGAATAACTGATGAGTAAAGTTGAACATGGCTTTATTATGATTTTTGAAAAACATTAAATGTTTTCAGTAGCAATATTTTATTATTCATTTGTTTTCTAGCTCTATGCTACTTGCTTTTTATCTACTGTATAGAAGAAATATTAGCAAAGGCTCTGTATGGAATTTTTGCCAATAAAGTTTAACTATCTTCTCAAGTGACTCTTTTAATCATATCCATCTAGTTATGATGTTCTTTTTCCCCCATTGACACCCATTGACTCAGTACATTAACTTCTTCCCCTCCTTTATATACTGGGCATCTTCCTTTCCTTTTCAAATATTGACTGACCATATCTTCTTTTATGTTTAAAGACTGCTTATCTTTACACATTTTGTCTGCATTCATATTCACAAGCTCTTACTTGACAGTCTCTCAACCTCTCAAATTTGCCACACTGTATTTTCCACCTAAATTCATTTTTTCTGTATTTCCACCTTTATTTTATATATTCTTTTTTTAAGTACATTGTTTATATTTTTCATTTGATATAGAGTGCACTTCCCTAATCCCATTTTAGCTAGCCACATCTGCTGTTAATGGAAAGCTTTGGAAGCAATGAGCGCTTGGCAACCAACCACTGCCAGAAAAAAAGCTGCTTCCTTACTGCTCTATTCACATCGTTTTGCTTTGCTTCTCGATATGGCTGTGTGCAGATACAGAAGTAAGTGCTCTTTAAACCTTCCCCAAGTCTTTTCATCTTGGATGGAGATTTTAATAGCTCCTTTCTTCTGTGGATGTTCCTAGGCCTTACTCGGGAGTCACATGTTCTTCGGTAATTTCTTAAGGTCAGAAAGATGGGTAGTTGTTCTCTGTAGCAGATGTGCTGTGAACAGCCGTGTGATGCCTCCTTGGCTCCTGCACGTGTCCCTGGGTTCACTGAAAGCCTCAGAAGCACTCAGATCCATCAGAGTGCATTGGGACCATGCTGCAGAGCCCGCGCATCAGAAGGTGTCTGGGAGGCACGAAGAGTCCTTTAAGGACAAGGAGATGGGGAAATCATAGGGCTGCCATTTCTAGTAAAGGAATTACAGCTTCCCTTTAGGAAGGAGGGCTGCTCTGCTAGTGAACATTTATGTGAAAACAGATATAGCTGCTGCTATGAAACCCAAGAAGTTTTTTTTCTCTCCTACTTAAACCAAGGTTTTGTTGCTTCCATCACTCTAAGATGTTAGCCAACCGCCTATCATGCTTATGCCCTGAGCTTTGCTATGATCTACAGGATAGTTTCTTTTGAGGGAGGATGTGCTTTTGGTTCCCTCAATTAACTTATCAAGGAAAATGCTTTTCTCTGGCCAGATGTCTGAGATGAAAACTAATCAGCAGGACAGGCTCCCTGCTTTAGGACAATGGGAGCATGACGGTACCTTCACATAGTATCCTTCTGCGATCTGCTCAATAAGATGAGATCATCATCCCATCAGAAAGATCCCCAAGGAAGAGGAGAGACTTGGAGGAATGAAGGGCAGGTGAAAAGAGGAGTCTATGAGGTCAGACACTGGAGAAAATAGTGATTATGAGTAAAAGCTGGAGACCAGTGATTAGGCTTAGCTATTATTTATGTCTACACAAGGCAATAAGGTGTTCCCCAGGCTAAGAGCTGATCACACTTCCTGTTTCAGAGGAGGGAAATCCCTGGTAGGGAAGTGGCTTTAAAAAGCTCGACTGAGACAGCTCAGCAAATCTGCTATGCACCCACCGCTCTCCCTAAAGGCGTGAGATGCAGCATAAGTAGGACAACTGTGCCTGGTGAGAAGTGATGGCACCCTGAAGGAGATGCTGTACACTGTGAAGCAGAGATCGTCACGGGGAAAAAGTCTTCCCACTCTCTGAAGGAGAGTCTAGCCTTCCTAGTGGTTAGCTTTACTGGCAAGCTTCCACTTCAGAGCTGCTTTGTATGTCTGGGCACATTGAAATGCCCAAGTATGTGGGAAAATGTACTCAGAATTTGTTAAGCTAATGTATATTTTCTCTCTAAGTTCCTAAGTAATTTTATTTAAGTTATATTTAAAACACTTATAGCTCATCTATTCTGGGGTAAATACCTTCATCTGATAATTCTTAAGGTAGCTGCTCTTCCCTTATATTTCATTGTTTGGAAAAGGAACGTCTGTCTAATGCCTCATTTAAGATTCAGTGGAATCTTTCTTGCTTCAGTAATTTTCCTATTAAATTACAACTATTAACACTCATTCCTCACCCTAAAGGAAACCAATAAAATCACCCAAACTAATGAAGCTGTTTTCATCAGCAAGCACCTCGTTACGGGGGTACTTCTAATTACTGCTAAAATGAACTGGAACACAATGCCTCCAGAATGGGATGTCCCAGAGCTATCAACTCAAACCATAAACATCTGTGCAACTCATAATTTCTTCATTTAACCTTTGTAACAGCAAAACAACCTCAACTAATTTTTAAATGCTACTAGGCATTTAAATAAATAAATATTGAAACGTCATTGACACATTATAAATAGAATTCTAATTTAAGAGTGCTCCCTCCCTGTAAGGATATTTTTCTTTAAAAACATAACTGTAACACTTGAAGTTTATCTTTCTTTTATTTTACCTAGTCTGAATTTGTTTTTTTTTCCTTTTCTGCACTAATTGTTATATTTAGCAACTATGACATGAAAGCCTATGTTAAGGAGTGATTAGGGTATACCTTGCATATCAGAATGAATGAGCTAACTAGAAAAGCAAAGCTTCAGATCAGATTTAATTAAGATAGCTTACATTCTCTGTTCAGTTTTCTGCCTAAAGCAAGGAAAAAAAATGAAGACTAATGGCTTCATCCAGAAACCTGATAGTCCTGGGATAGGAATTTAGGACTCCACCAACAAAGCAGCATTTACTCCTGCGAGTAGTCCTGCTGAAATCAGCATGACTAGTTACATGAGTAAATGCTACTCTGCATAAATTAATAATGCACAATCTGGCCATATAGAAATCCTTGTTCTGGCACAGATTACTAATTGTCTACAGGTCTTTCAAACAACAGGCAAGAAAAATCAGAGCTATTCATATGAGCAATGGCTTGTAAGATCTTCCTTTTTCCGTTCCTCAAAATTACAACTTTAACACCAAATAAATCAAATTGGGAATCCTTAGTGCCTTAGTGTGAGTTTGCTAAAGGAAAGTTGTTCCATTGTTGTTCCAGAACTTGTCAAGAAGAAAGCTGATTTGTCAGTACACACAGTTTAGTCTCTAGACAGCATCAGACTTGTTGTATAGTTGTAATCACCATCAACTTGCTGCTCAGATTTACAGGGTAGATAGATAGAGTTTGGGGCCCAGCAAGTGTGATTGACATCCAGTTCCATAAGCATCAGATAAATAAATAACATAAATAACTGTGGTAAACACCTATATCTAGGTTAACTCTCCTTCACAGACCATCCCCAAGGCTTAACCTCCTATATATTCAGGGAAGTGTGAACCAAAACATGATCCATCCCTTTCTCCTGTTACTGGATGCTACATGATGGACTCTGCAATGCTAACTGAAAACAGAAGAATATTTTTATGTGGAGCCTCTTTCCTACGAAATATTTATATTTTGATTCATCAAGAGAAGGGAGAAGTAAGAAGGGAAGAACTTCGGTTATTTTTTTTTCTCCTGGCATCTATTGCAGGTGTGTTCTCTAATGCCTAGTAAACTCCCAGCCTATTAGACTGTGGCACTAATTGGATCCTTTCTCCTCTTCTGGTCATCTATTTAACTTCATAAAATTTGAAGAAACCTTCAGTCTTTCCAACTGGTTTGAAATAGCCTTAAAATCAAACAATGAATTCAACAGATGTTAAGAAAGATGTGCAGAGAAACATACAGCCTGTGTAAATGCCTGGTTTCATTTCCACAGGAAAACAAATGGACTATAATATTTTCTTTTTCACCAAGAAATTAGGCAGATAATACATAGTGGGAATATATTGACTGCATGGTTAATAGAGACCCTGAAAAAAATGATACATTTGTTACATAATCAATTCTTCAGTGGGAAAAGTGTGCTACGAAGATGTAGAAGCTGCAGTCGGAGGTGATGGCTCACTGTGCTAGGTGCTGTTCAGGTAGATGGGGAAAATTCAGTTTCTGTTGAATTGCTTATGACCTACAGAGATAGAAACAACAACAACAACAAAAGAACTCCGAAATATAAACCACAAAAATACACTTTTAATGTCAAATGAAACATATCTGTGTAGCCTTTCTCTCTTTGAACTTAACTACTGTGTCTTAGAACACTACAAAAGAATACCTGTGTCATGATAAACTGATTCATAAGGAACAAAATTCTACTTGCATCAGAAAGATTTGCCCCAAAACTGCAGAAAATCCTGTGGTGAAGGTTCAGAAGGTTGTTTAGAAAACTCTTTGTGTGGAAGAAGGTATAGAAACTGTTGTGAAAGAGGCAGACAGGTGAGTGACATAATTCGTTGCATGGAGAGAACGCAGACACAAAATAACTGACAAGAATCACAGTAACAACTGACAGACTTTGTACTTTTCTCATGAGCAATTCAATATCTACCCGGCGATATTATTCTGCTGCACATCAACACCAAGTCTGAGCTAAAATGAAGATGATGAGTGATTTCATAGAAGCTTTATCTTTTTTAGCTCCATTTTTATATTTTTTTCTATCTTCATTTATTTATTTATTTTAATATATTATTGCTATCAGTAAAAAATAACTTCTTGTTCATTTTCTTCACAGTTCATACAAATTGTTTGAAAACCTCTGAAGTAAAAGGAGGCAGCATGGTCACATGGAAGCAGAGGACCAGAGAGGTCTACTGAGGTGGATGGATCTGTCCATCTCTCACTTGGAAAGGCTACAAAGATGAGGGGATTTGCAGCTTTCCAAGAAGTGGTCATATTCTGCAGTTTTCTTTTTAAATTTAAGATATAAATGTTGTTACACTGTGATCAGAGATGAGTTGAGCTGCTCGTTTGATAGTGACCAGCAGCAGATCACACAGGAAGAGCTTAAGAATCTTGCAGCAATTTACAGAATCACGGGATGGCTGGGGTTGGAAGGGACCTCTAGAGATCATCTAGACCAACCCGCTGCTCCAGCAGGGACACCCAGAGCATGGGGCACAGGGTGGCATCCAGGTGGATTTGGAAGATCTCCAGAGAAGGAGACTCCACAACCTCTCTGGGCGGCCTGTTCCAGGGCTCTGTCAACCTCACAGGAAAGAAGTTCTTCTTCATATGGAATTTAATCACCTGCAGTTCAGAAATGTGTGTGACGAAT
The DNA here is from genome assembly GCA_034781795.1 of Crypturellus tataupa. Lineage (NCBI taxonomy): Eukaryota > Metazoa > Chordata > Aves > Tinamiformes > Tinamidae > Crypturellus > Crypturellus tataupa. The sequence continues at coordinate 1,116,841 of JAWLRI010001085.1, forward strand.
ATTTTTAATAGTCCCTGGTTGATTTATCTTCCCTTGTCTTGTATGCTGGCTTCTGGAACCCTTGTATGTCTTTAGTATCCTTGGAGTCTTGTGCTTTGCTCCCCACAACCAAAAATACTCTTGCACCATGTTTTAAGCTCTGTAATCTGCAGAGTCTGTAGATGGACAAAAAGTTTTTGATTCACACATCTACATTTGCTGTAACTGATCTGGTATCAACAGAGGAAACACTGAACTGATTTGAGCCTGAAGCGCTTGTGGTGATTCCATCTACTGAAGAAGATGGTAGGTATATTCAAAAGAGCAGGAACACATGAATTCTCATCAGTTTCAAATACATCCACGTTTGAAGTAATGGAATACAGAATTACTTTATACATACATTATGATCAGAACTCTATTTTGAGAGAAAGGACAAGATTTCTTAGATTTTAGACCTAAAGAAATCAAGATCTGCTGGGAAACCAACTGTTGAAGACTGTAAAATGACACATTGGTACTGAGTCTGTAATGTAAGCTGCAATCTTCAAAGTACAGATCCAGAACATGGAAACAACTCATCCTGAAGATGAGACTGTGTAACTGGAAGTTTTGTCTATTGTTTCCAACTGGTGTTAGTAAGAGTTACTACTTCCTTCTATATGGAAGATCTCATTTATATTTTTAAATCATAGGTACAACACTGTCAATCATTTGAGTAAGTCATAAATGTACAAATGCAACCTCGACACACAGCCTGAAGAATGAGAACATGAGCCTCTTGCTTTTTGTCTCTCTGAACAATGAATAAACACTTTCAAGCAAAGCTGTAGAGAAGAGTCTCATTTCTCAGGCTTGCTGATTTTACAGTCAATAGTTGTCTTTTAAAGACCTGACCTAGATGGTATTCTGATATGTTACCTATGTTATCTGTGGAAGTAGCTGATCAGTTCAAACTGAGATAAAAAGTTGATTGTTGGTACTTTGTTGGAAATTGAGTTTATTGAAAATCAAAAGAATAATTTTTTTTTTACCATCTAGACTTTTTGTATAATGCAGTTGAAGAATTTCAGTTGTTCTTCCTTGGAAATGATCTAAATTAATTTGTGAATTCAAAGTTTTCAATTCTTTTGTGACTCTGAAAGACTCCAGTTCTTTTAGTATTGCTGTCATGGCTTGCATTTTGCTTTCTGTATCTTTTTGTTAGTGCTGGCAGTAATAAAGACCTTTTGATTACATTATTTTGATGTAGTGCTATTGATAATTGTCTGCAACATTAACCTTCTCCACTCTTCCATGTGACTAAGTTACCGTCTTTATAGAGAAAGGAGTGATATCCTAGAAGGGTCACTTTCTATTTCTACATACAACTTTTTTTTTTTTTTTCTTCTCTTAGATGAGCACGAGGATAAATGAAACCTCTTTTCTGTGGAATCTGGGCTTGCTATCTTTATCTTTATCCAAAATTCAAAGTCAACTCATCATACAAGTGCAAGTATGACAGAAAGCTGTTAATCTTGTTGACAGCATTGTTTTTCTTCAAAGATTAATCTTCATTTCTGATTGATTTCATTTTTTGCCCTCTTATTCCTTTCTGATTTATGTTCAGATAAGATACTCTGGAATAACAACATGCTGGAATCTGAGAACATCTCAACAGTCTTTAAAAAGAATGGTGTCCTGTGTCAAAAGAACCTAATTTGTCCCAGATTCCCTTTAAAGTATAATAATAATGATATAGAGTGGTATTATAGGGAAATATGCAAGTATACCACAGGTATTCTAGAGGAAGTCACAGAAGAATAAGAATATTAAGTAGGTTGCCATTGTGGCACATATATTATTGTCATTAAGAATATTTACTTAGAAAATATGCCATTTTCTTATCAGATCATTACAGTAGCTTCTCATTGTGGAGAGATTTATCTGAGATTAAAATTATAACCAACATTGTTTTGAACTAATAAGCGCATCTAATTTGGATGCTGTTAGATCATTAAATGGAATTAATAACAGTACTATTTCATTACATTTTGGTAAAGTTACTACTAGCTATGTATTCTCTCTATGAAATGGAACCATAACTATTAAAGTGACTAGAATGAAAACATTTATGTTATTTCTTTGCTTCTGATTTAAACAGGGTATAGATGTTACATAATGTTAATCAAGGCAAAGTGGGCTATTACAGGAAGGTTATTTTTTCCCTCCAGTGATAGAAGAAAGCACAGATGATCTTTAAAACTCCATGTGAAAGCATGAAGATAATGTTTTGGGATCTACATAAACAATTTTCAAGAGTATCCAGCTGGTAGGCCATGCAGGGGAAGATTGCAAGAACATGCCCTCCATTGTGCAAGTCCTAAAACTGGTGTTAAGGCTCATGATGGACTGTGTTTGCAGTGGGTCTGGGTTCCTCCCTTGCCTCCCTGTTTTCAAACTACTTCTAATGAGGAGGAACTGCAGTCTGCATCAGACATCTCTCCTTCTTAAGGTCCTCATTCACAAATTTACCTCTGTGCAATGATGCCCAAGTTGGCACTAATGAGTTTGCTCAATTGCTGGAAGCAGGTTAGCCATGTTTTTGTGGCTCTCTGCCTGGGGCAATAAGCCCTTCTTCTCAGCGGTGCTAATTAGATGAAGCAGAGCTCTCTGTAGCTGCAGATTTATTCTGATAGGCAGTTATTTCAGGCAGCTCCACGTTGTACTGCATTGCTCTGCTAGGTCTACCCTCAGCATCAAGGGCATTAAGAGGAAACCCTGTCCAACAACTCTGTAGGCTTCTCACTCTCTATTTCTTGAAAGACAGCACAAATTTCTTTGGTCAAAATATGTAAACAATATTCCTCAGAAATAGACATGCTGCATGACTTTTAAACATTTCCCCCCTTTGATATGAACAAGAATACTTTCATTGCCTTAAATTGAATGAAACCCCGACTCCAAGTGACTGGTGTGAAGTAGTCAGACTCTCTGAAAAAAAAAAGAAAATTAAAATAATAATCTAGAAAGTGAACGTTGAACTCTAGCCCATTGGGTTTTACTGGCTCATGTTATTAGTGAAGAAAGTAGCCAAGGTTTTGCTGGCAAGGGTAAGGAGTTTGATTTATAATTGCCATGTAATCAGTTCATTGCTGTGCCTTGCAACTGTGAAAACCTGCATCAAGAAATTGTGAAAATGCAAACCCCCAAGTCTCCTGACTGCTGAATGTGACTGGCACTTTTTGTCCCTCAGGTTGCCTGGCTAAACTCTGACCAGTAGGTTGGGGAAGCATGGGGAGCAGATGGATGCTCTGAGTGCTCTTGAGGAGGCCAGAGAGCAAATATGCATGTGTAAAAATAAAGAGCATCACAGATCTTTTTAGGGTGTTTTCAGGGGTGAGGAGCTCAGAGCGGAGGGAGTACTCTTATTCCCCCTTGAAAAGGGCTTCTTGGGTTCCTCAGGTTGGAGAAAGAAGGTTCTTTTCTGTGACAGCTCATCCTCTTCTTCTTCTGGGACAGACAATGCTGTAATTTTCCTCTAATGACAGGATCCTTTGACCAACACATGTATAATGGACAAAATTCCATTCAATTCAGCCAAGGCGGGGGGCAATGCTGAACTTTTCAACCTGTGTTTCCTTGCTCTCTGCTTCAGACTGAAGAACTGGTTCCCTGGCATAGCTTTCAGCTGTTACTCTATGGAATGACATAAGGGCTGGAGTGAGAACTTGTTTCTTTTTACAAGATAAACTGATTATGCCCAACATGATCAAACTATTACATTGCTCACTTTCTGCTTCTTCCAGAGGCAGAATCCTGCATGAAGGGTATTGATTGCAAAATTAACATGGTCTAAGAGGCAGAACGCTTTGTGAGGGGACCCAGGAGGAGGCCTGTTCTCAATCAGATTATCAGGGCATTACATGGGTTTAACAGCAGTCAAACTTTGCAGTGCCCTACTTGCAAAAGCTCACAACAATCCAAATGTCATTCCTGCAAAATCAGAGCCAAACAGCCCTTCACTCCAAGTGTTCTCCTTCTGTGTAAAATTCTTTCGCCTTTTTTTTTTTTTAATTTGAAAGAACATTATGCAGGCCTGCTTGAATCAGAACATACTAATTGGATTATTTATGCTGCATTTGATCAAGTAATTGAAATAAATTGGAGGGCTAATGATGACGCACTGTTTCAGTGAACCCCCACAGAATAAACAACCATAACAGCAAATTAGCCTGTTTCATTCAAACATTTTCTAAAGTTATGGTCTTTGATCAGCTTTCCTCTGGCAAATTGCCACTGCACCAGTGATCATAAAATCAACGTGCAGGGACAGAAGCTGGGTTGCTGTCTCAGTGGAACAAGAGGGTGTCTTGTGGGTGCCACATGCATTTTATCTCTCTCCCATGGCCTTTTTAAAAGCTGCTGTTATGGGCATACAAATCACATTCTCCCCAGGCTTTTCCTTCGGAATGGCACTGTAATCTAGATACCCTTGCCATAGTCATTGGCACAGTGCAGGGATATACATGCCCAAGGCTATCTGCCTGTTGCAGCTCTCTATTTTGAGGGTAATCAAATTCCCAGAGGTAGGATAAAGGTATCAGAACAAACCCTTGTCTCTGGGATGATGTGATTGGTACCGTTGCATCTAAAGGAAAGACTAATAATCAGGAAACTATTCTCCTGCATCAATATACTTGACAAGCTAAAAAATAGCTACAAAATTTCATGAATATTTCTGTGCAAATCACATTTAAATTAATGTCAATGCTTCCCTCTTGTAGATTCTAAATTAGCATCTATTCGACTGTTAATGTAAATTTAACTTATTGTTGTTGTTGTTTACTTTTGCTCTATTTCAGTAGAAACTGAAGCGCAAACTTCAGACGGACGCTTCTCAAAGAATCCAGATGGCAACAATAATTATTTATTATCTTTAGCTACCATGATTATGTTGCCCAATCTGTGATATTGTAAATCAGTTTTCAGATGGTCACAGGAGTTGTAGCAAGTTTTGTGAAGAAAAAATTGCTCATTAGATGTTTGTTTAGATGAATTTAACAACCAGAGAATTACAGCTCTTTCAGCCTGAGTAAATCTATATGGAAGTTTAGAGCTAAAAGAGGCTCTGGACATGCAGAGGCCAGCACGGTGAAACAGAGTTTCGGTTCTTGCACCAAGGAATACATCACTCCAGTGCCATGGAGCCTGCATCTTACTGAAATTTTTACTGGTTCACTGTTTTCTTTTTGCTAGAACCAAAAGTCAGGGTAAAATGACAGAAATCTCTCCTTTGAGCTCATTCAAAAGCAGGACATTCAGTTGTCACAGCAAAGAGATTTTGAGCTGAGGCTACAGTCTCAGTGCAATTTTTGAGCTTTGAATGTTTTTTGTCATAAGTTTGCATAGTCTTTGCCCTCCAGTTTATTTTTTTTCTCTTAATCTAATTCTACGCTATTTGTCATATTTTCTTAGTAAATTTCTGAGGCCACATTTATTTTTTTACTGATAAAATTAGCCATAACTGTTCTATATTTGCAGGGTAACAGTGACATTGGAATGAAGGGAATGACAAACTGATTTTCAGCAAAGCTTTCATAAATTATCTGCTTAGATTTATGATATGTCACTTGATTTACTAGGCTGCTATTTCTTGGATGCTGTTATTTGTTAATGTTTCTGCAGTAACCTTTTTCCTTTACCTTTTCAGAGGCTAAAGTGATACAGGTTTACAATTGTATTTTTAAATTGGATTAACTTGATAGTTCCAATTGCTGACTCTTACTAAGAGTAAGTCTTCTTTTTCAAGATGCTGCCTTTTCTTGAGATCCCAATGACGTTGTTATTTATCTACTGATACAGTTAAAAAGTGCAGTTAAAATTTTAAAGGAGCTAAACTTACTCTGACAAATAAATCTCTCTAGTGTTATGCTCATAATTGCTCCTAAATTTATATAGTTTTTATTCCTGAGGTTGTCCATGTTTGTCAGGAAGAAGGTCAGTGGTCAAAGGTGCCAAATTTTTATTTTCTCAAGGCATCAAGACTGAATTTTGCTGTTTCTATAATGAATTCACCTTAGTATCTTGACCGAAGGAAGTTCAAGAAATTTTCCCTTATGCATTTTCGGCTCTGCACTTATGGTAATTAAGAATCTATTTGTGGCCTATAACATTATTTTCCATGTCGTAGTATATCAATACTGTACAAGCAAGTGAATGTCTCTTCCTGTCTGTGTACATTACAGGGGGCTGGTCTTGCACCATCAAAGCTTGTATATTAATAGATCACCTATTCCTGCCAGCTAAGGGAAAGAAAAATGATGATTCAGACAACAGTTGCAAACTCACAGGAGGCCCTTCAGGTTACGGAAAGCTCCCGTTTTCCTGTTGCTCAGCACAGACCAATACTTGTAACTGGAAAATCTCTCTGACACCTTCTTGGGTACATGTGTCTCATATATACATTTTAGGAAAAGGCATAAGGCCCTAGATTTAAAGACTGGTATGAGAATGCTTTATGGTTTGCTAGTTAATGGATGATTGCTTTCAACAAATAAAGAAATATAGAGCCTAATTTCAGGCTTAGAGGGAATGTATTATAATAGCAATAGGATAATCAGGTTTAGAAACAGATACACAGAACTAAATGAAAACCATGAGGATAGTTATTTATGTATTGGATTATCTCCAAGGCTGTTTCTTTTTCTTTTATTCGCATGGCAAGGGGCCATAATGCTCACGTGCACCCAGTGTGGGATACCAGTCCTTGGCAAAATCCTGTATTGCTTCTGCTGTCAGGGCCCACTGGGTCACGGTGGTCACACTTGGTTCTTTGTGGATGAGCTGACTGCATGGTTTTCTTTGATCCCAATGTTTATAACTTTCTTTACAGCTTCAGTCCAGCTGCAAGAGTTGATGTGATAATCAACAGCTTTAGAAATACCCCTGAGCTTGCCCAATCTTGGCTTTGGCATTTGCAGCCTGGAGTCTTGATTGTCTACTGGGATCCCCATTGTTTCTCTGTCCTTTCAGCACATTGCAGAGTAAAGAATGAGCAAGTGATAAAGTAGTGAATTACGAGGTAAACATCTCAGGATACCTGTTCCTGTTTGCTTTCTGTTTTATTTATTTGTTTATTTAATCAATCTGAGCTCCATTAGATTATTATCACAGAATCACAGAATGGTTGAGGTTGGAAGGGACCCTAGAGATCATTTAGTCCAACCCCCTGCTCCAGCAGGGACACCCAGAGCACAGGGCACAGGGTGGCATCCAGGCAGGTTTGGAAGATCTCCAGAGAAGGAGACTCCATAACCTCTCTGGGCAGCCTGTGCCAGGGCTCTGTCACCCTTTTCTCTCCCAATTTAAGACTGAAAATACTGCTATACTTCCCTCCCTACAGTTAGTATGTTTGCTATCAATTTAAATTGTTCTTAATTTTTCTCCAGACTTTCAAATTTGTATGACAGGCTTTTACCTCCTAATTCACTAGATGTCTGTGGTTTGGTTTCCTATGGCAGAGTTAGACTCACATACATGTATGTGTTTTTATGAGGAAGTGAATGATGCTGACTATATGAAATGCCTTGCTGTTCTTGCAAGGACATGGCTGATTTCTGCTGTGATTTGGGAATGTGTCTTTCTTGGGCAAATTCCATGTGGAGATCAAACAAAGTCTGTACAAAATGCTTCAGACAGTTCTGCTGAGGGAAAGGAAGAACAAATGCTGTCTAAGTTAAGGAAAAAACGGAGAAAAATATATTCCCTATCATCTTGTGACTGTTTACTAAAAGAGCTTATATTTAAGGCCTGGCTTGCCAAAAAATATAACAACATCTGTTCTTGCAGTGCGTTCTCCAAGGCTTTGAATACAGACAAAGCAAAAAGCTCCTAGTTGCACAAGAGGCAGACTCCATGTACAAAATAGCAAGGCTTTTCCAGACTGTATGAGGCCTATTACCTGTTACTTTACTGACAGGAACTGTGAAGGAAGATGCAGCAGAGAGTTTGCCACCAAAGATGATCATTTTTCTATCTTTATTCCCTCTTTTGCAGGAACCTTCTCTGATTTAAGAAGGCCATAGCTTCCTCTGAGACACTGACTGGTGCTTATATCCTCTGGAGCTGTCCACTCTGCATCTGTTGCGTGGGTGAGTCAAATCAGGGAAAGAAATTGTAAAAGCCACACTGTAGGCTATAGCATTTGCATAGTAATTCATGAATAATTGAACTATCTATGTATCGAGTAGAGGGGAGAGGATGTATCCTAGCCTTCTCAGCTACCCTAAAGCTAAAGTCCTTGAAATAATAAAGGATAATCAGTCTCCGTGTAGTGTTTTAAAGATGTTGTGCCTATTAAATTTGCTCCAGATTTTTTTCTTGATATCATTATATTTTAATTTGATGTCTTTAGGTATTTTTTGAGGTACAAGAAAAAAAGATTTCTATGGTGAAAATAAAACATGAAACATGACACAAGATTTCATCTCCTCCACCAAAACACTTCTGATCATGCCTGACTGGGTAACCTGTGCTTTTTCCTGGATACAGAATAATCGCGGGATTCAAAGGTTTGCCAGTAAGGACTCAAAAAAACTTTCTTAAGGAAAAGGAAAATGTCTCCTTAAAAAGAAATATTCAGACAATTTTCTGCCTTCCTCCATCTAAAGAACAGTAGCTGAGGCACAATAATAGTCTGACACAGCTGAGAGTGAGCCTGGGAACAGTAATCAGAAGGAAAACACTGAGAACAGGATTGTCTTTTAATTTGTCCATCGCCTGAGGATGAAAGGAAGATGCTGTGAGTCATAAAGAGCAAAGGGAGATGTTCCAGTGTGCTCAGGACTGTAAAAGGGGGTCTGTTATCCCTCCAGTGTTCTGTGAGTAATTTCTCACATAAAACCTCCAAGTCACTTGCAAAGCCAATTTGAGAGAGCATAGTAACAAACATTTCTTCTAGGAGTTTTGGAGAGAAAAAATACCCTCTTGCCCTTTATTTTGCTGGGTAATATCTGCTGTACAAATGTCATTAAGTGACATTTCTCTCCTAGAGGCCATCCAGTATATACGAGGATTACTATTCCCTTTCCCCTCTCTCCCGCTGAAAAACAGATAGTGGCTGACAGATAATGAGGGGGACTCTAATCTGACAGTGCTATGAAAGCTGCTGCTAAAAAAGATCTTGATAATGGCATAAGAAATCCCTTCTATCTCAAACTACCATTAAGGTGCCTGTCTGCTGCAGAGAACACAGGGCTTTCTCTCTGTTCAAAGCTTGTTAGATGTTCATCCACTTGTGCTTCTGCAGTCTGTTTAAAGGAGAACAAAACCAGCTACAGTGAAAACAAAAAAGTAATTCCAAATGCAACATGCTACTGATATTAAATTTCCTAAATGGGAGCTCAAAGGTCTGCACTTAAAGATAAAGGCTTTATTTTGTTTTTTGCTTTCATTTATTGTGTTTACACAGAGTTGATCTATGTGTGTGTTTATGTAGAGGAATAGAGATTTCACATGTGAGATACTGTAGAAAAGTATATGATACGGGACTTTCGGACTGCATTTATATGGCAGATAACCTCCCCATGATTTTGCATAGACTAAACTGGTCTTGTCTGCATGGCCTAGCTTATGGCATTAGATAGAAACTGTGTCTTCAGCCTTAGTCACTCCATGGGACAAGGAGTAAGACTCCTCTGAATTCATGCCAAAGGAATTCAGGAGAGAAGTTTATTCTAAGTAGTTACTTGACCATGATTTTTAATTCAGTATTGTCAGTTGTACTGTTTAAAAGCAGTATTCATTTTCATATTTCTGGATGAGCAGAAACTTTTATGTCTGTTGAAGGGCTAAAGATGATGAGCATCACGTTAGAAAAGCACATTGAGCACATGCTCCTGATTTAACCCTTGAGCTCTTTTATTGTGCTTAAAGAAGGGGTTAATGCACCCTTGGGTTGGAGTCTAGGAGGAAGTGCAGAAGACAAAATGAGCCTGAAGAATTTAGAAGTGAAGCTCAGTTTTCAGGAAGTCCCAGTAGGAAGAGATTTGAGCACTGGTCTTCAAAGAACCTCCAAAAGTCTTTCTCATATGCACATTTTAGTAGGAGTGAAAGCACATCTCTTCAGCAGGTGTACTTTCTCTGAACAAAGAAAAAGACACTCAAATACCCAGCCTGTCCTAAGAGGGGAACCTGGATTAAGCAGTAAGTGTATCCAGTCCGTCCCTTGCATTTTGCAGAACTAAGCCTCACGACGACATTCTTGCAAATAGCCCTGGCTGTTTCTGAAGACGGTGCAGGTGTGTGCCTGTTCTATGCATCTCTTGGCCTCTGGCTTACCATCTGTATACAAAAAGTTCTATTTCTGTGGCCTTTTCCTCTTTCCTTGCCTTTTTTCCCCTGAAACATTTAATTTTACTTACTGTGCCATCTGATTTCAACCTGCTTAATGTTATGACAGGGGACATCAGGTGTCAGAGTTCTTATTTTATTGTGTGCAGGCTTCTTTAAATGGAACCAAGCCCTCTAAAGTCCCTGCTTGGATGGTTTCAAAAGGCAGCCTGAGGTTATCAAACTTTTCCTGCAGAGCTCGATAGCACATCAGCCTTTTCAAACAGGTTAATCTTTTTTAAAAGTCTTTTTCCGAGGTTCTTTAACTTCATAAATACTCATTTTTTCCTACTTCAAAGCTAGGAAACACTTTTTTTTCCCAGGAAAATCACATACAAAGATGTCTTAATTTGTCTGACATATGCAAGCTGTTGCATGATGAAAATCCATGGAAAAAAAAAAATACGAATACATATTTTTAAGCATTTTTTTTTAATGGATGCTTTAAAATGTCAAGCCTTGCTTATTTCTAGAGAAGAGACTGAATCAAAAAATACTGGGGACCTTCAACCCAGGAGCGAGAAGCCTGTAAATGTTTGCTACTGCAAAAATAGCTATTATAAATACTTCCAGTGAACTTGGGCCATCTTTTTTACTTTTTTGGCTTAGGAGCTAGCCAGGGTTACAATTTTTTGGTTAGAAGAGCTTTCTGGGGTGAAGTAAGTAACTTTTCAGTGATTGGTTTCCTTACGCCCTTTCTCAGCGCTGAGGTTTAAGCCATGGGGCCGCCCCACGGTGTGCTCATCCTGCATCCCTCTGCCCCCGCATAGGGATGGGGTATTTCCAACCATGGAGATCCTCAGCTCCCATTCCATTGGGTTGGGAACTTGGACCCACTGAGACCAGGGTGATGCTCCCATGTTCCCTCCATGGGCTTTGCTGAGCAGCAAAGCACTCAGCTGGACCTTGTTCTACTTGTAAAGTGAACAGCTCTGGTCGTCGGGTTGAGAGTGTTGAATCTGCCTCTGTGTGTGGATGCTCTCCCTTGATTCCCTGATGTGCATGAGGACCTCTGCTAGCTTGTCTCCTAGCTAGCAGGGACACCTGCTAGCTCTTGCAGGTGTTTTTGTGTCCTCAATGCCTGTCACTCTGAGAAGGTAATATAACGTGTTGGGTAGCAGGAACAAAGATTGTACACTGTTATGTTGCTTCTGCCACCTTTGTACAGGCAAAAGAATGATTTTCTCAAAAGCATTTATCAATAAGTGTTTCATTGCTTTGTATTTTACATCATGATTTTTGCTTATGTTTAGGTCTAATGGGGATGTGAAATCACACTGCACACCAATCTGCATCTCTAAGAAGTACTTTAAAACACTTTACAGCATTGTCCTTCACCTATCCGCAGGGGTGAGCTCACCTCCAGAAGCTAAAATTCTCTAAAGAAGTACTTCAGTCAAGCAATAAAGATATCTTTCTCCGGTAGCAACTGTAAAGTGGTTTTACTAATGGTCAAAACCAATTTCATATTAAGGATCCAATTCTTTGTTATGCTGTGTAGGTTTTACCTAGAAATCTAAAGAAAGGCTTTAGGTTTAGATTAGGCTGGGCTTTTGTTGTTGTTGTTACATAAAACTGTAGTATGAATATTTCAAATAATTACATTACTAAATATCAGAACGAAAATCACTAAGTAAATAATCTACTACTGATACTCTAATGTTAACTCAGTGCAAATAATCAGTGTTCAGAAGCTTAAATTTGACTGACATAGACTGAGCTAGGAACTTGACTATTCAAAGAGAGTACAGGAGATTTTGTGGAAATTTTAGTGCAGTCAGGGAAAAAATCTACTGTATTAAATATACAAGACTAAAGAAATCACACTTCTATTTTCTTTTAAATAAACACGTTATCTTTTGATGTATCTTAGTTTTTCTTCATGTATCGTGAATCATGCAGTGCTTCAAGCTCCAATTAATACTCTTAATTGCTCTTCCTTTTTCCTTCTTGCAGCTGGCAGCTGCAAAGTTACAGATCAGATGGTGCCATATCAGTAATGTTTATACTGTTATTGAAAAAATGGTGCTACAGCCCTCATGTTTATTCCCTTTGACCTATACACAGTTGGAACAAGGTGCAACAATTAACACTTGCTCTTTTTTTCTTCCTTTCTCCCCTGAAGGGTAGAAGGCTGGAAGAGATGAAAGGATGAAAGGACATGGACAGTATAAGCTATTTGCATAATACTAGCAAATAGCAGAACCAGAGAGACCTGGAAATCTTACAGCGCCTGCCAGTGAGATGCATATGTTCTGCTAAGGTTACAGAATCACAGAATAGTTGGGGTTGGAGAGGCTTTTGGAGAACATCTGATTCAACTGTTCTGCTCAACCAAGGCTGCAGTAAGCCTCCTAGGGCTGTGTCTCATGGAGTTTTGAGTATCTCCAAGGATCTCCGGAGCTTCTGTTCCAGTGCTCAGTCACCCTCACCATGAAGAAGTGCTTTCTTGTGTTCAAATGGAATTTCTGATGAGTCACTTTGTGCTCATGGCACCCTGTCCTGTCACAGGACACTGCTGAGAAGAGCCTGGCTCTGTCTTCTTTGCACCCTTCCAATGTGCATTTATATGCACTGATAAGGTCCTCTTGGGCCTTCTCTTCTCCAAACTGAACAGTTACATCTCTCTTGCCCTCTCTTAATATGGGAAATGCTCCTGTCCCTTAATCATCCTCGGAGTTTAAAGATGGGCTGAAAGAAAGCGTTTCTCAGTCTCTTACTGGGAGCGTTGATTGCTTCCCTGCCAAAGATAATTAGAGTGGACATACAGTGAATCCAGAAGAAAGAAAGTCATATTAGTAAGTATCTGACTCATGATATCTAATTACCTGAAAAGAGAATAAAGGATCAATAATTCATTTTGTTTTCTAGGGGAAAACTAGGGGGCCCCTTCCATAAATAAAAGAATTCTAATTACTCTAGAAGTATTGAGCTATTCATATCTTTCTGTTTCTTATGTTTTAATGATTATCCAGTCTAACTACCTTCCAGATAAAACACCGATTTCACTAGCACTAGATGATTTTCACTAGCAGCAATGCAACTCTATTCCGATACAAAAGGCAAAAGTCGAGAATATTCTTTGGTTGTTTATTATTAGCAAAAACTGTCAATTAATTAATGAATGAACTGTCAAGCATAAAAGTAGCCAGTTCATTTTTGAATGTTCACCTGGTCCTTTGAGGCTAAAAAATGATGATATATTTTATATGGTCAGCATTTCAATCATAATCTAAGTGATTGTATTGAAGATATTTTATCTTCAGAAAAGGCATTCTGCTATGCATAATTCAGTGTGCTGCAGGGAACAGGAAGGTGTTTATTTTTTACAGTTAGATATCTGTTTTCTCAAGTGCCAAGCAGAATTTTAAGTGCAAACTAATTTGCCCAACAAACCATGAAGATCTGACACAGAACAGCAGTTGACTGTGTTTATTTTGGGGCTCTACTTTAAAAGAATTGTTGGCAGAATGCAGCTAATGAACAAAATGTGAGCAACCAGATATTGTTATAAAAAACAACCAAGGTGTATAGTATCACAGGTTATAAACTTGTTGGTACTTATGACTCCAGAACATGACATTGCAACAGAGCTCCTGAACTCAGACATCATAATTACTCATCGATTTTTTTCCCTGAAATGTTTTGGGACTTTGGGGTTAAAAGGACTCAATAATTATAACAAACTGATGTTAACCTGCAGGAATTTGAAGAAGTGTGTATTGGATATAATCCAGGATAGCTACAGGATTTAATGTTACTAGAGTTCCACTTAATTGCCATGAAAATATTGAATGTGAAGCCATATAAGACGAATCAGTTACACCCTAGGTGCAGCCTCAGACATCAACGTAGCAATACAAAGCCACTTCAATAATTCCTATACCTTCCCAGGCTAAGGTGGAAATCTAAACCAGCTTAGAGCATGTCAGTATACTCCTTTATGAGACTTCCCTTTTCTTACCTCTTTGAGACGAAAATGCATCAGAAGGTGAATTCTATCATTCTCGTTATTAGTAGGTGAGGAGAATCCCATAGTCTGTGAGCATCTGTTTAAAGTTCCCTGAGTGTAATGCTCAGGTCCCTGAACAGTCACATCCTGGTAGCAGATAGATAAGTGGGAAGGAATCAGGGTATAGAGTAGAAGGAGATGAAATATCAGATATCTCAAAACTCAAGATCCCATGCTTTACAGAAAATATTTGAATAGGGCATTTAAGCATAAAAAGCTTTTAAAGGAAGATTTTGCTAGCCATTGGCTGGCAATCATGCCCTACCCTGCAAGTATCTGTGTTTCCATCAGTGTTACCCCCTTGCTTTCATTAGACAGATAAGTCCTTTGTTCGCTGCGATCTCTATAGCTTACTGGAATGTTACTGGTTACCTTGTGTAAGGACTTTCTCTAACTCCTTATCTTCTGACATCAGATATGTCTTTTTATTTAATATACACTTATGGCCCTGGTTGAGACCAACTCCTCTTTATCCATTTTTTTATGAAAATTGTCTCTGTTTAGGTCAAAAATGCCTCATTCACATATGCCTGAAAGGTTGTTTTAAGGCTTATTCCTTTCTTTTATTTCAGTTTCACAATAATCCTTTTACTTCTTTATAGGACTGTTTCAGCATTTGATACTTGTGCTACTGTTTCCATTGCTGTAGGTGTATTGACCTTCAGTGCTGAACATGCCCTGAATTAAAACCTTACATTTATGTTCCAACATTTTTCATATTGCTAAATTCTAATAGCTGCTGTTTTGGTTTGTTTTCTACAGTGTCTGCTGGAAATGAAGGGGTTTGTATAACACGCTGCACTTTTTTTTTTTTTTTTGAACAGAACCATCTCATCCTTTTTTGCTCTATTGTCCATTATAATTCTTACCAAATGAAATTGTCCAGGTCAAAATCAAATTCTATCCAGTGTTTATCTAGTGGGGTGGCAATGTCTCAGTTTGATTTAACTTACCACCTCTGTTCCTTCTGGTGTCCATTTCTGCCCCTAGCAATGCATGAGTTATACTGTAGGTTTGTATTACAAAGAGGTTCCCTGTTAAAAAACAGAGGTCTATTAATCACAGAAATTTTGGTGCAGATTGGTCTGTTTCTCTCAGATCATCAAATCCGAAAGCTTAAAGTCAGCAAACCAATACTTTTCCCTGCTTTCAGACATGCCAGAATTATTGTTCTCTACCATCTGAACTTGCAGTGAACTGTCTGTTCTAATAGGCTTCATCTTCATTACAGGATAATATATCGTATAAGTAAATCAGTAATTAGACTTTAGTGCTCTGGAAGTGTGATTTACTAGGAGGAGGTTAAATTCTAGTAAAACAAATATACTGCTATTAGAATGTTGACAGAAGATAAGTCGAGTCTCTGATAGCTTCTTATATCTTTAAGAAGTCGCTTCCTAATAAAATAAAATACTTCAGATATCCAGATTCTAGCTCAAGACTTATTTGACGTTTCATTATCATATGAATTACATTTTCAGATTGACAGGTTTAGACATAAAACTTGGTTACTAAGTATTATGTGAAAAATTGAGTAGGAGAATTATAGAGATTCTAATATCTCAGCGTTATTTTTTTGCTTTTATTGATCGCAGCAATCTAGCTGATGTGTCAGCAATCCAAAAGCATTCTAAGGAAGTTGATATATTAAAAATGATACAATCTTTTATCCAGATTTATATTAGATGCAATCAGGTGACACAGTTTGGTGATGTACTTTGTGACTTTCAAAATTCGTTATGTCAAAATTAAAGGAAATTGAACTGAATAATATTCATAGTTCAGTACTAGTTGTGCTCAGTTACTCAGGTATTTACTTCAACGTTATCCCCAACAGCCATGCTGAATGAAGGCCTGTAGGCTTATAACTGCCTTAAAAATTAACTTTTATAACAAATAAAAAATACAAAATTATTTGTATTTAATTATAGTCTATGTTTAGGTAATACAAAACGTTTGTATCATCCTAGCTAACATATTTTGATTTTATTCATTTTTTATTAAATTATATCCTGAATTATACAAGGAAAAATGTAAGTAATAAAATTGAACAGTTGGGTATTAGGATTTTTTTTAGCCTTGACTAGTTTACATCAAATGTATCTGAAACCTGGTGTAGCATGTAATAATGCAATATGTGATTAAACCCAAGTGATCTCATGTTGTCTAAGTTATATATGATGAATAAAAGAGAGATTTTGCTGTTACAAATGTTTATGGTTGCTAAAACTTACAGAAAAAAAATTGAAAGTCATGTTTAACATGGAGGTAGTTCTGCTTCAGCATAAATCTCAACTACATCTAAATTAATAACTTGTCTGCTGCCAAATGTTTCATTTTTATCTCATGGAGCACAGATATGGCAAGAAGCTGAACGGTTATTTTGATTTGAGCTTACTCCTTGTTTTGAGAAGGGTAAGTTGTGGAAACCTGAGGTAGTACTGTGAGCTGGGCTTGGCCTATGGAAAACACGGCTCATATTCATCCTCTGACACAGATTTCCTCTGAAGTAAGCAGGGATTGATAAGCAGGTTCTCATCCGTAAAAGGGACTTGCCTGGGATTTCAGTGGGCTATAAATTCATAAGCGCTGTTTTAGGCCCAAGAAAGAGGGCTATTTTCTCTAATTCCCAATGTCCTTAAAAGGACTTATTTGAATTTTTCTGTTCTGCATCATATTTTAATGTCACAGAATACACTAAAGATGCAATTAGCTTCCCTGTAGCAGTCTGAAAAAGAAGCATTTTTTTCTGAGAGATTTATCCAGTTTGAAGCTTACAAAGAAGTGCGCTCCTCTCCAAAGGACAATCCATTCCATTCTAAAAATGACTGCTAATCCATAATTTATACATGGCATAATAATTATATTGTTAAATTGTTTATTTGACAACAGATAAATTGGGTAATTCATCCATCTTTTTGTCTGTTTTCCTCAGTATAGCTGATGGCACAAAATAGGCTCTTCTGGCAATATCCTTCTGTTCCTGAAGGAACTGAAATCAGCTCCTCCTTCTGTTGCCTTCTGCAGGTGCTCAACTGCTCTTTGGGGTTAGTTAAGCCGATGTCTTTAGGTGAAGCGAATGCCTCAAAATACCTTTTAGTACCTTGGTGAGGCATCTGAATAACTATCCTGGAGAGTAGGGTGCTTTTTTTTTTTTTTTTTAATTAACTAAGGTGTTTGTGGGCTGGATCATCTGGTTCTACTACACTCATTTGTTTTGTGGACAGCTGCATCGCAGGTCACAGCAGCAACAGAGCAGCAGGGCCCTATCTTCAAGTTCAGACCTATAATCCTTGGCCAATTAAGCCTTCCAGTCACATAGTGCATAACGGTGGCAGACCCATTGCTCGCCGGACTGGACTTCAGGGACCTGGCCCAACCATGTGCTCGACCCATTGGGAGATACAGTATTTCCTGGCAGAACAGGAGTGTCTGCTTGGTGCAGGCTGTACAGGAGGATTTTCCTAGGAGAGGGAACAGATGGCAACCAAAGGGGAAACCCAATAGGAATGAAGTTAATTCCGCAGGGCTTTAGTTCCTCTGTAGCCAGCAGCATCTCTGCCTACTGCCACAGAGATTGATACAGCTGTGAATGGCACACAGAGGAAACCTCAAAAAAGTGATAAACTCACCCCCCCGCCCCTTCCGTCACTAAAGAGAAATGTTAGACTGTCTCTTCAAAAGAGTACTGTGAGTAAAAGAAGATGGAAGGAAAAGAAGCAATGGAGTAGTGAACCAAGAATCAAAAGAATCATAGAAAAAAACATAGAAAATAGTATTGTTATGGTTGGAAAATTGTTATGCTTGATCTTTGAGATTAAGCAAGATTCTCAACAATATACCTGTTAAACCACGTCCCTAAGTGCCTCATCTACATGCTTCTTGAACAACGCCAGTGACTCCACCACTTTCCTGGACAGTCATTTCCAATGCTGACATGAACATATGAAGAGTGCTGAATGAAAATAAAGTCTTGACCAAGGACTTAGTATTGAGAGCTGCGTGTCTGAAATGCCAGGACACAGGGATCCAGATGATAGGATCTAAAATGTCAGATGACAGGGATCATCTTCAACTTACCTATTTTCAGGAGAAAACAAAATAATCCTTAAGGAAATCTGAGGAAAAAGGAGCGGGTACCTGGAAAACCCCAGGGACAGCTCACTGCTTTGCACTGTTGAGGTGGAAGGTTCTGGTAAGTGTCTGTTTTCTGACTTCAGACAGTGATTTTCTTGCTCTGATGTCTATAGGGTTTCTCTACTGAGCAGCAGATTCTGCAACTTTCTAAAGGAAGACTTCAGCAGCAAAGCTGAGCTCCAGGCAACTTCTTGGCTTCCTGGAAGTATCGCATGTAAAAAGGCCCATTTCTTTTCTACACTAGTTTCAAATTCTCTTCATTTTGGACCTCAGGAACATATTTTAGACCTCTCAACACATTTCATTTTGTTTTTCGGGTTAGCCCTTTTTCCCTATGGCTTTATAATTTTGGTGTGTGCCAAAAACCAGAATCATTCATTGTTTCCCTTGTTGTTAACTGCTTAGACCTTTGTAGGGGTGGACTGTTTTCAAGAGAGAATATCACTAGTATAGCTGATATGGGATTTTTTTTTTCTGCGTAGATATTATAGAACACTATTTCCAGCAATATTTCAGGGAGGAAAGCAAAGAAATGTAATATTCCTTCCCAGACTTTCCTCCTGACATTTAGCCTATCTGTTGTGCTAGTTTTTGTAACAGCAGGAATAGACTGCAGGTTAACCAGCTCCATCTCACCAGTGCAGCAAGGTGGGGTTTAATTCAGTTTTATGATTCCCCCCACACTCTATCTGTTTTTTTTCTATTATCCCCTACAGCCCATAGCATCTATCTATATTCCCTTGCATCTTTTACTCATTACTATTTCCAGATTGAATGTTTGTTGCATGGTCCTGACCACAATATCATAGTTTTTTTTTGTTAGTTTCTGTTTTTCCTGCTTTCTCCTCCTTTTGCAGACATAGTGCATCTTCAGAACTGAAGAAGATTTATCAGGAAGGTGCTATAGCTCTTCCAAATCAGGCCTTCTTTGTGAGCAGAACAAGTGCTGAGTTGCATTTAACACTGTAAGTCCTTGCTTGGTTTTCAGTATCTAATGGGAGGGTTTTTATATTATAAAAGTGGTGCTTGTGTATGCTGCAATATCTGCTCAGATTTTCCTGCCCAGCCTCCGCAACTGTCCGCAAGAAACTACATCAAACTGCGCAAGCCCATTTGGTCCCTGACTTTTTCAAGACAGCAAGGCATTTGAGCAGCTATAGAAAGTGACCACAGTCTTACCCACTACAGAGTATAAGATCATAGAAAATAAACTGTATTGTGGTATATAAAACACTCATTGGCCATTAAAACCAATGAAGATAAAACCTCTGCTAATCTCTGTAAAGGGGATTTTTGGATTAGTCTCAAATCTGGAGGAGTGGAGTGATTTCCATAAAGAAAGGAGAAGTCTAGGGCTTTTATTTTAAAATATATCCTATTTTGAGTAGAAACAGACAGGTAGGGGGTCATGAGAAAGTTATGTACAAGAGACAGTCCTCTGGGATTCACCTTAAAAATATGGCCAAACCACTAGAGACGCAGCTGTGCAGGATGATGTTTTCCAGATGAGTGAGGGATAAAGGTTGCAGAGATAGATGCGAAGGACTGGAATGATCTTAAAAACTATCCTGGGAAGGCTGAAATATCTAGTAGTTGCTTCTCTTCTAGGGGCTGAGAAGAAGCCCTAGTGGCTACTCTGGAAAAAAAAAAGTAGAAATAAATGAAACTTAGGGGAAAACAAAAATTCACAGATGAGACTAATGTTTGGAGTAAAGAAATGAATACACACAGAAAGCGAGGACTGTGAATTATTCCTGGAGAGAAAAGTCTAAAGTCCAGGTGACAATCCTTTTCTTAATATTTCCCAAGCAGTATCTGACTCTGGCTTATTCACTGTTCTACATCTCTGCAGTGTTTTATAACACGCTGTTTTTTTTCCAGGTTTCTCTCAGATTAGTGAAGGCACTTTGATCCTGCTGAGCACTGGAGTTGTGAAGGTTTCTTTGCATCTGGTACTGCAGAAGGCTGCTCTCCCTGGTGTAACCCACTGGGAGAGCTTGGAGCAACAGGAAATCACAGGGTTGCCAGGCTATCAGACAAAACTGCCTTCTAGTTCCCTCCACACACTTTATCTGGTTCCCGTTCTGTCTACTTCTTTCATGGTTTGTATGCAGACAGAACAGCAGAAAGTCCTGAATATGGTGAAAAAAGCTCTTGCATTGGTGCTGCTTGCTTGACTGAGATGGGAGTGAGATGGGAGGCATGAGCAGATTCCTGTCTGCTTGCAGGGGATGAGTGCAGTGGGACCTGAGGGCATGAATAGATGTGATTATGTCTGAAGAGAGCATTGACAACGTATTTTATAGTAGCATAGCATAGCTCTCATAATTTCAACAGATATTCCTGACTCATATTATCTTAAAGGTAGCTGAGGTAGGCAGCTCACATGTGAAATGTCAGCAGCATCTTCATGACATCCTAGGTGGCCAAGAAAGAGGTTTTATATTGGTGGAGTTGCATTGAAATCAGAGCAGCAGTTCTGGGAGATGGGAACGGGCGCACTACCCAACACAGCATGATCTCTTCCTTCATCCAGCCCCAGTGGCTTTGAAAGCACAGCAGCAAACGGAACTTAAATAATTTGATCGCACAAAGAGGCTGGCCATTACACGTGCTGCAGTTTGTGCGTAATGTCACTATCCACTGAAATGATTCAAGATAATGATCAGACTTCAATAGAACGGGGCTTCACTCCCTTCCGTGAGGGCAATGCAGGTAGGAAACTCCTCAGTGCTGCAAAATACAACTTGAAATAAATCCTATAGGCAAGCAGCACTGGGGGTCACTATTCAGGTCAAAGGCTTAGACTTTATTCTGTGTTCTTCAAAATTTCTCTGGTGTAAGAGCTGAGGAAAAGTGATTCTGGGAGTTACTGAGATCAGGATTCCCTAATCTAATCAGGGCTATTACCAGGCTTTCTTTATCTTGTACATCTCTATCTTTCCTTCTTTCTTTTTTTCAAGAGAGAAAGTTCTTGCTTTTAGGCTGGGATTGAAACTCTTTAAGCTGTGCTTATTTTGTGCTGAGACTGTCACATCTGCAGCTGGGAGCGCCAAATCTCTGACAGAAGACAAACATATAGACTTCTAGTCTTTACAGTGGCTATATTACAGCAAAGCAAATGAGCATTAAATTAGTAAGACTGTTCCTTCAGTCATTTTGTGTGAAAATAGAGAAAGTTCAGGCTTGTCTTTGTGCTGGAAACCATTCTGTCCTCATTTTTTCTGCTTTTGTTTTATTTTATTTTTGTGTGAAAAAAATAGAAGTTCCTCTGCCCCACTGGTGTGAAAGGAAAAAGGTGACTATTTTCTTTCAGCTACAAACATACTTAGTGGGACCTTGAGCAAGCACTAGACTAGAATATGGGCCTGAAACCATTGAAAGAAAGACTCATAAAGGTAAAAGCATTCATGGAATATGAAACATATTGTGTGTGTGTGTGTGTGTGTTATAACTGTGATCCAGGTGAACAGGTACAGGTTCTGCTCCATAAATTACATTTTTCCATAGGGCATGATCCTTGACTTTCTCATTAGATTTGATGTCAGGGATTATTAGGTGGCACTTCTTGACCAAAGATCCTAATCTGCAAGGTGACAAATTCTGTCTTACTACCTCATGTGTTTCACTGGGAATTTTGCTTGGGATGAAAAAGGGTTACTACTGTACACTATTCAGTGTCAAAAGTAATTAAAAAAAAATCAAAAAGAAGTTAACTTGGAAACACAGCAAAAAATCAAAAGAAGAATCTTCCTGCCTCTGAACATGTCTGTGAGACAGAATTTATGTTTTCTGCTGTTTTTGCAAACAAGGAAAGTGTCTGCTTTTCTGGTCTCATGCCGGGCAGATCAAACTAGATGAGGTTCTTTTGACTATGTTTGAATAAAGAACGATGCACACAAATAGCAGAGAATAACGCTCACGTAGGTCATAACTTTTAGGCAGAGTCAAGATAAAAAGATTTGAATAGATGTTAGTGACAGCAGAGAGACTTAAAGAATTAATTTCATGTTTAGTAGAAAGTCTCCAGCCTGGTTTTTGAAGGTTGTCTCCAGGTTCAGCTGTGCTACTGATGTGCCTCTGGATAAACTAAGCCAAACCTCATTAAAATATAGCTCCTAGTGAAACTCATAACGGCTGCTTTATCCAGAGCAAATGATAACAACAATAAAATAAAAGAGCGTGTCCATTTCTTTATCTCACTGGCAGCTCTGTAACAAATCCTACATTACACGCCAGAAATAATATGAGAATGAGTCATTGAAGCTGAGCAGTTTTGACCATTTGGTAAGTTAATTTCAGTCAACAATGCATCTTTTAAACAAGGCTGAATAGAGATGGAATTTGTCTATTAAGGTTATAATAAGGATCAAATAATGATGTTGCTACAGGCTGGGGGGAATCTAGTCTCAGAGAGAGAACTCTGAAAAGTATACAGGTTCTTCATAGATAAAGATACTGAACATGCTGTGGCTGAAATGAATGTTTTGCTTCTTTGAAGGATAAAACCCCAAAACTACTGACAAAGGAGAGAGGATGAAATCCACCTTGCATTTAGCAAGGTTTTCACATGGCATCTTTGTATCCAAGCTGAGACACTGTGATCTGGGTGAAGGGACAAATAGATGGGTGAAAATAACTTGTCTGGATCATCAGGCCCAGGGGATAGTGGATAATGGGTTGCCCTCAGCCTGAAGGCCAGTAACAAGTGGACTTCCTTAGGTGTCTGTACTGGAATTTAACCTATTTAATTGTTTATCAGTGATCTGGAAAAGGAGAGAGACTAAAATTTGCCAGTTTTTATGGCAAACTGGGGAAATTAGCCAATGGCTAAAGGCAGGGTCAGAGGGACTTAAGCTAGAGGTATAGGTTGACAAGAGTCTTGTGAAGCTCATCACAAAGAAATTCAAAGTTCTTCCCCTGGCAAGGAAGAACTGCCTCCAGCAGCCCTCGCTGGAGACTGCCTTCCTGGGGAGCAGCTCTTCTGAAAAGGCCCTGGGGGTTCTATTGGATGACAAACTGAGCATGGGGTGCAGAATGCCCAGGCAGCCAAGGAGCCAACTAATTTTGAACAGGGAGCATGGCTAGAAGATCCAGGGAAGAAAATATTATTCCTTTTGACATGTATTAGACTGCATCTAGTTATTGCACCCAATTTCAGACCTCCCAGTAGTGAGGACCTGAATAAACTGGAGGGAGTTCAGTGAAGGGCCACCAAGATGGTTGGGGCAGGAACACTTCCCTGTAAGAGGAGTCTAGTGAAGTTGGCCTTGTTTAGACTGGAGCAGAAGCTTTGAGGGGTTTTATACTTACAAGGCCTGGTGGTGCCCATGGGGGGATTATGGCGGAGATAGTAGCTAAATGCAGCTAGGCACTTCACAGCATAGAATCATAGAATGCCTAAGGTTGGAAGGGACCTCTAGAGGTCATCTAGTCCAACCCCCCTGTACACGCAGGGCCACCTAGAGCACATGGCACAGGGCAGCATCCAAACGGGTCTTGAAGATCTCCAGGGAAGGAGACTC
>JAWLRI010001085.1:1140964-1210391 GCA_034781795.1 Crypturellus tataupa
TGGACTCTCTCCAGCAGCTCCACATCCTTCTTGTACTGTGGGGCCCAGAACTGGACACAGTACTCCAGATGTGGCCTTACCAGGGCTGAGTAGAGGGGTAGGATCACCTCCCTCAACCTGCTGGAGCAGTGCATGGCAAGAGCAAAGGAGGCCAAAACAGGGGAGAACTGATTTGACAGAAAGAAATGGAATTCTTCACCATGAGGACAATGCAGAGAGACAGTCGGATCTCCGTGCTGCTTTTAGCAGATTACCTTATGGCCTTCTTGAATTACTCTGTGGCACTGTGATGTTGGCTGCAAATTTTGTTCTGATCTAATTGCTCTTAGAATTAATGTAGTTTTGGTGTCACCATTCAAACAATATATTTGCAACTAGAAGAAAGTTCAAGGAAGATCCAAAGGAGGAGTTAAAAACCCACTCCCAAACCAAAGCCTCCCTGTGAAACAAGATTGATGGGTTATTAGCAAGCAATTACATATACAAGAGGAAACTTAATAATAATAGGCTTTTCATAGTATAAGAAATTAGCAGCTGGTGTATATTTGTGCCTAGTTAACTATATATGAATGAACATATCAATTGATATGTATCCTTAAAATTGACAAGGAAATTGTGAGTCCAATTACATAGATCTTGTGTGGGAAGCTAAATACTAAGAATGCTGACAAAGATACTGATTAAAGAGAAATACCAAAAGAAATCAGCAAATAATACCTGTAGTCTAATTGATCTAGTTAGATTTGCTGTTTTCCAAGCATTGCTGAGAAAGATTGCAGGTCCAGATACAATGTATCACGCTAATGAGTAGATGCAGAAAGTATTGAAACCATCTGTGGTTAATTATCAAGCACAATGCATCAAGGCTTGATCAATGCAGCAATCCACTTAAGTGCGTTGCTCTTCCTCATCAGCAGGAATCTTTAGTAAAGACTGCTGGTTTTGCAAGGATTTGCTCCAGTTCAGCTATGACTGTAGGATGTGAGGCAGGGAAGTCCTGTGGCTTGTGTTCTACCCAAATTCAGTCACTGTAACTCGCCTGGATGTGACCTTGTGCCCCATGCTCTAGGTGTCCCTGCTGGAGCAGAGGGGCTGGGTTAGATGATCTCTAGAGGTCCCTTCCAACCTCAACCATCCTGTGATTCTGTGAAAACTTATACCGGCTGAGTGGAAATATGGCAGAAAGCACGCAACAGTGTGGGCATTATGTTATACTGACCTCTTAACTCAAAGGCCATCCAATCCTCACTGAGGGAGGATACTGTTTAATTATTATTTGAGAGGCATCTTAATTTTCTTAGTCACTATAATTATAACCTCAGACAGTACCTAAAAGGCGAGGTGTTTATAAAAATAGTCTTAGATTATGTGCTGATGGCATATAAATAACTCCTTTTTTTTTTTTTTTTTTTTTCCGGCAGTTAAGCACCACTTTACAACTACAGACCATCAGATTCTCACAAAGCTTTGTAAGAACACTTCCCGCTGCATTCACATTGCATCACTGAGATAATTTTTTCTTCATCCCAAAGCCTCTTCTGCACACACATTCAGCGTAGTTTCCATGGTTATGCCTATACTGGGAATCTAAACAGTTAGGTCACGGGCACGTGTGGTGGGATGTGAGGAGCTGTACTGTTAAGCTCTTAGTGCAGTCCTGGCATAGTGTTTTCCAAGGAAACACTCGGACAAGGTTTGGGAGGTGGCATGAGCTGTTGACAGTTCCCAGGAAACAATTCGAATGCGGCCACTCTGTTTCTGAAGATAAGGGAGTTAAGCCAGAGGGATGAATGCTGAGCTGTGCCAGTTGGCCTCAAGTCTGCTGAATGGTCCCCGGCCCATTTTGCTCACTAGAATAAACACAGCCCTGGCGGCCGTGCTCACAAATCTGTCCATAGCAAAACGAGGCTCAGGTTATGGTCTCTACTGAGCAGACTCCTCTAGGTTTTCGTATACAAAGTACCAAAGGCCTGTGAAGGGCAGACACAGAAGAGCCTCTGCTCTTCTTCATGCCAGCACGGCCTGGGTGCAATGGGAGTGGCTGCTTCTGCGAATGAAAACTCATTTCAATTAACACATATAGAATGAACATGGCACCAGATAATTACAGGAAGTTATATTTGGAAAGATTTTTTTAAGACTATTTTCTTTAGAAAATCAATGTTCCTTCACCCTGCCTCTTTAACTCATGTTCGTACCTGTCACTGCAGCCTTCCCGTGGAGGCCACACATACCCCTACCCAGGCCATTAGCTGTCTCTTTTCATTTGTTTTCTCATGCCATAAAAAGTAAAAATAAACACTGTGGGATCACAAATGTGTCCATAATTCTTTATCACACAATTTAAAGCAGAAGCTAATAACAAGGAAAATGACTAATACTTGGAGAGGTTGCTGCATATATAAACAGTGCAGTAATTGTCTCTAGGTCTGAAAAAAAAAGATAATAAAAATGTTTTACAGTGCTTCTTAATTGTACCAAAAATTGAAAATCAAGACTTTATTGCAGAAAAAGGAAGCATTAATCTGTCTGAGGGCCATTTTGTGGAGAATGCTTCCTGGGGAGGGGTGGTGATAATTACTTATCTTTAATAGGTTTCTGGGTTGTGGAACCAAAGTGTGGTGGTGAAGGTGGTGTAGTGGTTATTTATGAGCTTCTAAGCCATCATGCTCCATTACATCCCACATTTAATGTAACTTGCAGATCTGCATCTTCAGCATGTTTGTTTGGGTCCATTTTAATGTCCAACTGTTCCATCGAACAGAAGGAAATGTATTAGCTGAGTCATCCGAACACGTCATATGAATTTGCTGCCTTCTTCTGCAGAGTGTTATGCTGGTGGTTCAGAGTATAGAAGGGACTGGAAAAAGCTGAGGTCATCCATAAGTCATGGACAACAGGGGAAAATAAATATCAGCAGACACTGTAGAGCAGCAGATCAAGGGGCTCCATGGCCAGTGTGGCAGCAAAAACGTTAGGCTGGAGCTTGGCTTAAAAAAGGTCTAGTGAGGGGAGTAAAAGGAGAGCTCATATCAAGAGGAGCTTTCGAGGTGATTGAGCTCTCCTCCCATGTGAAATTAATGGCAAAATTCTCATTGACCTTTCAATAGCAAGAACTGATTATTTATTTATTTATTTATTTATTGCTTAAGGGTTAAATTAATGCTTACTTTAAGGAAACTAATGAACATAATAATTAAAAAAAAACCCTAAATTGATAGAAATCACATTTTGGCAACATGTGTTAATAGGACAATACATGTGTTCCCTGCCAACTGTTGCTTAACTTAGAACTGGGAAATAACTACTCTTTCTCCCTAGGGTTCTAACATGATCTTCATGATCTTGCAAAAACTTTAAATTTTTTTTTTGCTTATTGGAAATTTCATTTAACAATTTAATATAAGTGTTTTTTCTTCTTCTTCCTTTTCATTTTTATTTATTTATTTATTTATTTGCTTGATATACTAGTATATTCTATATACTACAGATATACTAACATAAACAGAGTTCAGCTGACAGCTCCTAGAAAGGAAAGAATGGTGCTAAGCATCTATTTTTAGTTATTGACACTAAACTCTCTGTTTCAGTGAAATAAAGTTCAGTCCATCAATGACAAATAAAACTGTTTAGATTATTTCTCTAATCTGAGGAAAGCCTGGTCTGCTGATAATGAAAAAATTCTCTAACAATATCTGTTTCAGAGAGACATTGAATATTAGTCTTTTTTTTTTTAACCTTAGAAACAATTGTATTCTCATTTGGGGACAGTAGCTGAGTTTGAGGACAATTTATAAAAAGAGAATGAAATTGAAAAATAGAACAGGCCACTGTCACTGTGAGCAGCCTCTTGTATTGATTTTGGGGGTTGGCTTTTTTGCATTCTTCCCAGGCTTTCTGGTGTATATTTTTATGATTTGATGTATGCTACGTGTTATATGTTATATATGACAGAACTCACTAATTAAAAACAGTACTAATAGTTATACTATACTATTATTGTACACAATTAGTTCTGTGTTCATATGCTTCATATGTCTTTACATGCTCTAGGTGTCCCTGCATGGATCTCTAAAGGTCCCTTCCAACCTTAACGATTCTATGATTCTATGATATTGCCTACCTGTTTCTATAGCTCTCTGCCAGGAAGAAACTAAAAATTACCTTACCCTGGATGGCATGAACAGCTGACATGCCAGTTCAACCTTGTGAATGTACACATGACATACAGATAAAGAGATAAGGAATGGATGCACAGATTTAGAAACAAATAGTAAAAGCAGTGCCTTGGTAATATCTTCAATACAAGGATTTTAAGAAACTGTAGTGAAAATGGCTTGTTTCACCATGAGCACATAGCACTACTATGTTGTTTATGGAATCTGGGAACTGGAAAGAAAAATCACTGGTACTTATTTAGGTGATTACTGTGATTTAATCACTGTAAATCTAGGGCAAAGCTACTGACAGAACCACCCCACATAGTCTGTCCAGAGCTCAGTTCCATCCACGCTCTGAAATGTACTGTGATGACAAAGCAAGCTCCTACATCTGAACTACCTGGGACCAAAACAATGTTTTCTGCTTCTGGCTCTTAAGTATTGTCATCTGTCATTGTTAGAAGAAGTACTTAATGAAACATTAAGCATAATTTATCACTCAATCTCCAGCAATAAAAATCCTTAATCAGAAAACCCAGGCAAGAGGCTAGCACCTTTCAGACTAATCTGTATGAAAGAGTTTAACACGAGAACATATATTAATTTCACACAATATAATTACTAGAGGTTTTTGGCTTATTAAGATGGTGATGGTGATTGTAGTAGCTAAAGGATAAGACTAAAAAGAATAAAGCACAATAGTTATTTTGTTCCGTGTACTGTGAACTGTCCTAATCTGAGTAATACACGTGAACATGGGTAGTGCTTATCCAGGCAGAAGGAGCCATGATAGGGACCACTAAAGACATGATTCTCAGGATGGGAATAAGGAGCCGAAGACAACAGGACTCCTGGAGCCAATATATAGCAGTTTGGACTGAGCAGCCTCTAGCAGGTATCTGAAACTCCATAAGGAGTTTCAGACTAGACCCGATGGTATCAAGCATGTGTTCGTGGGTGTATTCTAATATAATGATTCTTGAGATGCACTCTCTGGGCAATTGCCCAGTCCTTGTCATTTTCATGTAGGCAGGTCTTGAGATGAAAGTTGAAAGATGAAAGAGGCAGGAGACATTTTTCACAGAACAAAGATATCTCCCCAAGCCACATGCTGTGAAGCTAAAGCAGAAATAATGTTTCATGTACATATCTGAGCACCTAAACTAGATGTCTGCACTAGACTGTGACTTTTTTTTTCTCTACACATTTATTTAGTTCTATCTATCCCAGACACATAGTGAAGATTACCAGATCAGCTTTTGCTCGCTCATACCTGAGCTAGCATCTCTGTATATCACTCCACAGAGTTAATAATAAGACCAAATCTGGGGCATAGAAAATATAATAGATTATTATCCTACTATATGATCAAATTCAGAATCTCCTTATACACATGGGATGTCACTTTGCCTCTTACCTGCTATAACATGATTACCGCATTATGACTCTTTAATAACATCCTGACAGGGAGATCAATGGTACAAGTAGGATGTAAACTTTATCACTGAAACTCCATGGAGTTAGTATGTCTACCTACTCCCTAAATAGATAGTCTCCACATGGATTTTTAATATTTTCTGGTTCCTGTGTCATTTAATTTTTAATCTAAAAATCATTAGAGTTATAAAAGTTACAATCCTTTCCCTTTCTGTGCAATCCAGTACAAGAGCATCTTTTCCATCCAGCTGACAGCTCGGAGAACATTGCTCACTGCTTGAGCTGTGGTGCTCTGTTTTCTTTGAAACCCTGTGGAATCCATTCTACTTTACTAAGTTTTGCTGAAAGCCACCAGTGTACTCTTGCCTGTACCTGGAGTGGAAAGACAGAGCTGGTCTTGCACATGAGGAGCAGCAGATGGTCAGTAGTTTTGGGGAACTGTGGACCATCCACCATGCCATCAGGTGCTGGCTACTGCTTCTGCCCTGTTGCAAACTATACTTGCTAGGGTCTGACTTGGTTCTTGTTCAGTTGTTAACTAGCTTGTACTCGTGTTTCTGTTTTTATCTTCTCTTCTAATGAAAGCTATTTCAAACACGCACTTGACTTCCCTATGTTGCTGTATACCATCCACCTTAGGATGACCCGGATCACCACACTTGTTTCCCTTTTACAATGACTGTTAAGTGGCATTACTACTAAAAATCCATAGTATTACTAGAACATAGGCCGTCTGTGTGTTTTAGTACCACTGACACCTATCTGATATATAGCTATATGAAGCCATAGTAATATCATGCTTACATGTCCTTATTAGTGACAGTGAATAGTAACATTATCCTTATCAACTGTTTTTATTAATTACTCTGGTGAAATGAATTTGCTTTTATTCAGAGGTCAGAATTGGTTATCAGAATTATCTATGAATGTATGAACTTAAACTACTTTCTTTACCTTATTGAGATTTTAATTCTGAAGTAAAACCAACCGCTACTGGGGTATAACATACAGGCTCAGATCTGGACTCGATCTGGACCTATAAAATAAGAAAGGAAAAAAGTTTACTGTATATATTAGATGGACAAATAATTCAAACAGAATTATACAGAGTCTATTGCCATCCTGTGCATCAGTGAAATTCATGACTGCTAAAGAAGTTTTTGTCAGAGCCCATCCTTTTCTCTCTGTAGAAGTTATTCTGGTATGTCATTTCATGCAGTGGGCTGTCAGACTGAAGGGACAAAAAGACAAATAGTTCTGAATAGCTTTAAGAGGGAAGGATTTGGCATGGGAACTTTTTTAGCTTGTTTCTTCTTCTGACTAGTTTTAAAAGTACACTTTTATTTTTTTGGGATAAGTAACTTTGGTGAGCTGAAAGCAAATAGAATCAATTTCAAATGGAGCATGAGTCCACATGTTTCTGGTCTTTCCTTTTTGATAAACAAAAGTCGTGTCACTGAAAATCAGCTTTCAACTTTTTTTTTTTAATGAGTCAGATGTTATTACTCAGTTCTAATGTCTGGCAGACCTCTCTCTCTTTTTTTTTTCCTACTAATGTTACTTTAAATTACATACATTTCTGCTCCAAACCTGACAGGTTACATACATTTCTGCCTGTGTTAGCTTTACTT
Organism: Crypturellus tataupa; assembly: GCA_034781795.1. Lineage (NCBI taxonomy): Eukaryota > Metazoa > Chordata > Aves > Tinamiformes > Tinamidae > Crypturellus > Crypturellus tataupa. Next base: position 1,148,193 of record JAWLRI010001085.1, read on the forward strand.
TCACTCTTCTGCTTCCAGCAAAACTTGTATTCAGGAAGATGGGAGCAGGTTTCCATGTTTCCCATTCCATCTCTCTGAAGAAAAGCAGAGTGGAGATGTCTCCACATACAGTTTCTGAAGAGACTGTAGGTCCAGGTGACCTTTATAGGGTGAATCACAGAGATGCAGAGCTCTCTGTATCCTGAGTATCACAGCATGCCAGCTTCATACATGAGGCTTTGGTGAGCCAGAGGTTAGTGATGAACTCACATGGTGAGAAGTCCTCTTTAGCACCAGCAATGTCTTAATGGTGTATTTGGTGAAATGTGAAATAATTTTTAAGTAATTTTTAAGTTGCAGAATGTGGGGAAAGGGAAAAGGAGATCTGTGCTGTCATCCACAGAGGAACTGAAGGCTGGGGCCAAATGAACAACTCTCACTTGCTCAAGTGATAATGATACAGTAATAGTATTTTCTTCAAATTCATTCAGGTTTGAGGAATGCGACAGTGAAATTTTGCCTCCTAATGAGGATGACAAAGAATGACCAAAAAACAGTCAAAAACACGTATTTTATGGTGCCTAAGAGAAGGACAGGATCAAAGGAAGTTTCTGTTGTCAACTGGCTAAATTCCCCAGAAGTCTTTCCCCCGCCTTGAGGTGCTCGGTTGATTGAGGATGCATTAAGACAGGACTATCTGAGAGACGGCATAAGGATGAAAGCTGACAGCAGCTTCATGAGAGTCCATGATAAAGGTGACATCCTAGTGGCAAGATATGTGCTGCTTGCTTTCTGGGGTTGAGGATAAATCTGCTGACAGAGCACGTTGGAGGTGGGAAGGACTGTGAGCCCGCTGTGTGCACAGATAGGGAAAAGGGGAATGGAGATATTAGTAGGATGTCCATCCACTAACTATTCACAATCACAAGATTACATATACATATGTATATATACACTGTGTATATAGGAATTGCTGTTCATATACATTGATTTATTACCTAATTTCTAATATTAATTTTCTATTCCTTTTTCTGTTCATGAAGATGCCTTTGTTTCATACTTAAATGCAGACACAAGAAGTTGTTGCTGTAAAATCCCATTTGGGGAAATATTTCATCTGATATTCTCTGATTTCTGCACGGATATTCAAGCCATAACATTTTTGCTAACCTTCAAAGGATTTTCTCAATATTTGAAGCAAGCTGTCAGCACAACTTGCCTAACAGGTTGTGAATATACCTGGAAATAAACCCATCCACATAATAAAAAGCCATGCATGCATCTTATACTGACACAGTTAGGCAGGATAAAGCCAAGAGCCAGAGATTGTTCCTGCCAGACAAATTTACTATTTAATTTTAGAAAAAGCGATACGAAAGAGGTGAATGGATGCAGCAATGTCAAAAGATGACTGGAGGTAGGTAGACATAATATGATGAGGTATTTAGGATTTTGAGTTCAATCAGCTAAAAAGAATCAGTCAAATATTTGGGAGCTGGGCTACAGCTGCCAAGACTGACAACAAGTCTTGCTGTAGATGACGAAGTACGGGTTAATGGAGCATGCGGTGCTATATGCACTACCACAGTTTCAAAATTGCCATTCTGAGGTACTTTATCTTGGAGATTAGAAAATCAATATTTACTTAAATATACAGTGCGTTCTTAGCAAATAAAAGTAGAACAGCTTTTTTTCTTTTTTTTTTCCTTCCCAATAGGAACTGACTTGTAATTAGTCATCTGGATGAGATCAAGAGTGGGAGATCTACAGCTACAGTTTCTTTAGGCTGGAACTTGTGGGCCTCCATAACTAAGTGACAGACAATAACCCAGATTCGTTTCTTTCTGGCTTGTGAATCCAATTAGAAAGGAGACAGCAGCAGCAGCAGCATTTTTCAGAGTCCAGTGCTAGGAAATCTTTGCCCTGTGGGTAGAGATATCTTGTTTAAATGAAACACTAATAAAATATTCCATGGTAAACACATTTTCTCGCCCAGAAAATCTCAGAATAGATTAATTGGTCTTTGTACGGACTTTTAGGATAATATACTTTTAGTACTGAGTTCACAATAGTTATCATAATCTAATCATAAAAATTTAAATTAAAGTTCCAGCAGTGAACATTTCAATCTGAAATAGCGGGAAAATAATTCTACTGCTGTATTTTAATTTGATTAAATAAATTTGTCAGCATTATATATGCACTATCCAACTACTTTATGTAATATATTATTACTACTTCCTTAATATACCATAGTGGTATTAAGTATTTTTTGTGCATTCATAGTTGTACATAACATTCATAACACTCACTAAGGAATGATGTGTTAGGACATTGCTGGTCAAAGTTTGTTTCCCATTTGGAGTCAAGAGAATTGGCGGCATAATGGATTTTTTTCAGAGTTTAATGAGTTCCTGTGAAGTTCAAGGTAAAACACAGAAAAAAATTGCCTCTTGGGATGCTGGATCTAGCATGGTTGGTTTCAGGAAGGGAGAGTTCTCTGAATGCCTAGTTCTCTGAATAGAGTTTTTCTCTAATTCCTACAAGTACACTTGGTCAGGAGGAAGTTTTGAAGGACCTTGTACAAAACTAACCTGAGCTTTGCAATACAGGCAGTAATAGTATGCATGCAGCTACATGCTATAAGCCACCCAGCTGTAAACTGTGCTCATGGATAGGATACTCTGCAGATACTCTTCATAAGCAAAAAGAAATTAATGGGCACATCCACAGAGAATATGTCAGTGTAAATGCAGTCAGAAATAGGGTTTTGTCTCACCATGGGACAAGTTTTAAACAGATATGCTTTGTATGTATCGACCTTATAGTTCTTTGTGATGTAAAAGCAAGGGCAAAGAAGGACTCTACGAATTGTATGTGTAATGTCAGGTTTGCTTATCATGGAGTGAGGAGCGCGTATGATACAAGTTAAGCATATGGGCCCTATGGATAAAATAGTTGATACCGGAAATTCTTTGGGCACCACCAAAGCAAAAATGCACATATATGTCTCTGGCTCTGTCAGTGATGGCAGAAGATGCTATTACATCTGCAGGCTTCCAAGATAGGTGTTCCTTGTTTCGAGTCCATGCTTTTCCCCTCCAAATGCTGTTTATTCATGTGCTCAGTGATCTTTAGTACAGACTGTACCACCTTGTGAGGTGTGGAAGTGAGTTGCTCCTCTGCAGTTCCCATTTGTCCCCAGGGCTGTTATCGAGCTGGGAGGCCTTGACAGATGTTTGCAATGGCGCATTGCACACCTTGGCCTTCAGCTCTGCAGTTTCACAGAGTTTTCTGAACTCCTTCAAAACTGATGGCAAAACACCATCTGGTCTTGGAGACTTCCTAACGTCTAGTGTGTCTGCTTGGTCTAATACTTCCCGTATATTTACTTCAAATACATCTTCCTCTTCTGATCCATCTACTGCTTGGGATGTGTGAGATCTTGAAAGCTCCCCATGCTCCTCAGCCATAAATTCCCATGCAGAGAAATCATGGAGCTTCCCTGCTGTGCCCTTATCATGCCCAGTGCTTCCTTCACCTCTTTGCCATCGGTTAGTCCCAGCAGTTCCTTAGTCTGATTCCTACTTTTGATGTATTTGAAAGCATTTTTAGCATTAGTTTGAGAATATTTGAAAAGTGCTATTCACATTCTCTTTTTCTAGTTCCCAGTAATCATTCTTTCCATTTAAACTGCCATATTTTATGGGCTTCTCTGTTCTCCTTATTAGACCCAACTTCCTATTTCTTAAGTACCAACTAATTTGATAGTCATCTTCACTGTCCTACGGAGCCATACAGGTTATTTGCTTAGTATTCTTTTTCTTCTTGAATTATGACACACATTTTACTTTGGTTTCTAATATACTACAGTTTAAATAACTTCCAGTCTTCCCGTAGCCTTTCTGCTCTTGGCCTGTGCTTTGCTCCTTTCACATAACATTTCCTCCCCATCTGGTTTCCTTCATTTTCACATAGTTCCCTCTCTTGAAGCTGAGCAAACCTGTGCTGGATACTTTTGTTCCTCTCTCTCAAGCTACCTTGTTAAATCTGCTTGTACTGTTGTAACTACAGAGTGACTGCTCCACTCCTAACCCTTTGGCTAGGCCCTGTGCTGTACTCAAGATCAAGTCCAGAAGAATTATATCTTTTCCTGCGCTTTTTTAAGGCCAGTTGTTTTGAGGACAGTTATTTATTGCATCCAAAAGAGTTGCGTCTACATTATAGTAAGGTATGGATGCAATTCATAGGCAGGTAGCTGAAAATTCCTGTTGTTGTCTCTAGTAAAATTTACAGTTCTGTTAATCTGTTATCATCCTGTTCAGGGCATTGGCAATATAATAAAAGTAGCATATGTTACTATTAAGGTCTGAGATTTTTTCCTGTTAAGATTCCATGGAACTTTTTTTAATAAGAAGATTAACAATAATGTTAACAATGCTGGTCCTTTTTTAATGGTGTTCCACCTAGATCCTTCACATACTGTGCAATTACTGTGCATGTGCACCTTACTATATCATTCCTATAAAGTTGGTAATTCGGTAACACTACATCCTTCTGTTTATGTAACCCCATCAAGTTTTTTTATCTTTTTTTTTAGTCTTCTGGTATTGTCATAGACATGCTTGTAAGCTCTGCCCTCACTGTCACCTAAAATTTGCATGCATTAATCAAATGGTGTTATAAGTGGCCTAATTCACCTTCCTTATTTCTTGTGTTTGTGCTGTGATTATCCCACTGTTTCTGTGAGGGGCACACTGAAATAGGCACTCTTACATTGTCATTATTTTTATCTCATCTCATAGTGAAAACACTTCTCTCTGATATATTTAATTTTCAGTGCCAACAGCCAGGCTCAATTATGATGAAGGTCCATCCCATTCTTCCTGTACAGATTTCCCTAGCTGCTAACATGTCTAAATCTTGCCTTGCTGTACAATTATCTGGTTCATTCATTACAACTGTGGATGTTTGCCTGCCTCACGTGTGGCACTGGCAGCATTTCAGAGGAAGCTACACAAGGGTCTTGGGTTTCTGCATTTGCCTTCCATTTTGCATTAAGCCTCATGTCTTGTTGTTTTGGCCTCATATGTCCCATGTGCTCCCCTATGTCAGTGGCAGCAACATGGACCTAGGCATTTCATTTGATCAGTTTATGCAACCATACAGCTGGGCATCTCATGGGATTAGCTAGATCTGTAGATGTGCTTGTCCTTCTGTTCAGCTACTATGATTATCACAACTGTTCAGGGCTAGAGTTAGAGTAATTATTGTATAGGATCTCAGGACTTATGTTCAAACTTCTTAAATGTTTTAGAAAACAAAAGCCTTCTCATCATGAGAGATTAAAAATTATTAATTTATTTACAGTATGTTCTTGGATACTCCATATTTTTAAGATTAGGCTCTGATGAGTTTATCTTTGATCAGTTTGGAAATCTAATTGAACATATTGATATGAGGTTCTTTTCTTTGAAACATACGCATCTTCAGATAGGGTCAGCAGATATAACTACCAAGACTTTGTAGGGCTCTAAATGCCACCCGAACCCTGTATAGGTAGAATCAACATCATAAAACAAGACAAGAAATGCAGACTCAGATTACATTATTATTTAATTACTACTAAATATGAACCTGGGCAATTCAGCAGATAATCTGCGATAATGAATGTACCGAATAGGTCATCAAGCAGATAAATATGAAGAGCAGAAGGCTGCAATGACCCTTTGCAGTCACTTCTTTCCTCTGCCCTTTGCTGTTTCTTTTCACTGCCTTCATTAAATTAGTTTCTCATTAATTGTGAAGGTTCCTTCCCTATTGTGTGTTTCAGCTTTGTGTATGCATTACCCAAAGCGCTTCTAATGCTGACACACAATAACCTGATAATAGAAATGCTGATTATTGTAATCTCAGGCGCTAGAAAAGTCCCACAGGTCGAATTCACCTTCGGCATAACCCTAGAGTTAGTTTCCTGGGAACAAGTTTGGCACCTTGCATAAGTCGTTCATTCAGCTTTCAGGCCTGTTCACTGCTACTGAAAGGAAAAGTATTTAGATCATAGATTATGGAAATGCTGCATTACTTTTACCTTCTTCTTTCTTGAGCTCTGTGTTCACTGTCTTTCAACCAGAATAGCTGCTCTTCCATTAGAAAGGAGATTTTTTTTCCCTAGGCATCCTAATAATGTTTTTAAAAGTTGCACTCTGAATTAGCATATTTCTGGGGCTGAGACAATGGACATAGATAACTGTTTGAGAATGAACAAACAAACTCTTTCAAAATCCAAGAGTTCGCCTCAGAAAAGATTTGCATGATCAAAATGAAATAGATATTTTTTTCTCCTCTTTTCAAATTCTGACTTTGTAAAAGATGAATATATTACAAATATATGCTATATTACAACATTTCCTGCTCATATTCATTTTGGTAACTGTAGATGATTTGAATTATAACCTATCATTGCTCTCTACATTGATATAACACAAAAATTTAGTATATTTTCACATATTTTGACGGTTGTTTCTCTATTAAAAGTAAAACATCTTCAATGATCCAAAATTGGAGGCTAAGCACACCTTCTTTCTTCTTAATGCTACAAAGGATAATGTAAGTCAGCTTTGATAGAAAAATAACTTCAGTATTTGTCTTAAAAGATTTAAGAGAAGGTGTTGCTGCAATCACACATAAAATAAAATTCTGAGAAAAAATATCATAGGTCTGATATTCTTCCCTCTTTCCACTAAAAACAAATATGTTCATATGTTCATATCCCATGATTTAAGTATGTAAAAGTTAGATTTCTGAGCCCCTTATATGAAAATCTTCTGTTAGTATGGGTAGAGAAATCAATATCTTCAGAAGATGACTCCTCATCCTAAGAGAGGCACAAAAAATAGATCAGAAATATCATCCCACAGAGGAGCTTATTTCTACCCTGTGAAAAATGGACTATGCAAAACCTGGGATGACTAACTCCATCTCCAGTCTCTAACTCTGAGAGGTCAGGCCCAGAGTGCAGCAGCATCTCCTGCAGCCTCTTCCTAAGGGGATAGGGTCTCTGGCTTGCCCAGCCATCCTGGGGCGGGGGCTATTGCTGGTCTCCATCCTCGGCCCTGCTCCATCCTTGCGTTGGGATTTTGGGCTGCAATGTGTCAGGACTGCCTGTGGCTGCCCCTCATCTTTCCTCATCCTGTGAGCGCTCCAGCGATGCCACACAATTATCTTAGGTTTCTAAAACATCGTCATAAGTGTGGAAAATCATCATGCACATAAACTAGAGAAAAGTATTTTAAAATATCTAGCCTTTATTCCAAAGATCTAACACTTACTTACTTAAAAAAATATTGAAGAGTTTGGGTGACCGGTGTGGTACAATTTAGATATCCCCAATCAGAAATGACTGAGTTTTCCTACATTGGGCATCTGGTTCTTAAATTGCACAGGAAGTTGGATATCCAAAAATCAGATCATGATGACCATTTTGGCCTACGGATGTAGAAAAATAAAGTCACTAGCAGTTGCAAGTGGTTAACGCTTTGGAAAAAAATGAAATGCTGAGGCTCATGTTTAAATATGAACTTACTTTTCTAAATTTAGAGAGCCATTTTTGAAAATGTTGGCTAATATCCATATGACCTAAATAAGTGTCCTGATTTTAGGACAGAGATGCTGAGACTTTCAGCTCTCATTAAAATCAATATCTTGAATAATAGCAGCTACTGTTTTGCAGAAATCTTTTAGATGCTAAAATACATATTTGTATTTTTAAATTCAAGACAGATAATCACTATCATATGTTTATTTATTCACAGGCATATGAATGTGGGCTTTGTTGACTTGAGAGACTTGTGCTGTGACTTATTAGGTACAGCTGACCTAGAGAAAATGAATTGAATCTAAGCAGATAGACATGACAGAGAAAACTAAGTGGAATGGAACTTCATTTTTTTCTTTATTTTGTCCCAGACAATACTAAACCAAATACACAATTTCCTTAGAGACCTTTCTTTTGCTATGGGTTTGAGTGGGAACAGGAGCTTTACTGACTCCACCTTTAAATGAAATCGAAGGGCACAGCTGAATGTTTCTCAGAAAGCTTCAACCAACTTTCTGAATATTTTGTGCATACATAGAAGAAGTTCTTACAGCTGTGCACTAAATAGGTGTGGGCATACAATAGAAATATTACATTAAAAGAGTATATCCATCTATGTTATCCAGCCAGGTGAAGATCTGAAGCAGCAATGCTGCAATCCTTATTGTTTCAATGTGGACACAAACAGTGACACTTCAGTATTTGTAATATTCATTTTTGGTAGATAAACACTAAAAGAAACCAGAAGACAAAAACATCTGTTACAGCCTAGGGACATACAATGAAGCTGCTCAGTGTTACTGCTGGCACATCAACTAATCATACAAACATTGTTAAAACAAAGATTGTTTTTTAATCCTATAGAAGCGTAGTATAATAAAAGCTTAAATAGCCTGCAAACATATTTGACATTGACATACAATGCCAATAAATAAGTGCTATACAATAGACTGTGAGCCGCAGATGGATGAGCAGAAACGGAACTCATTGTAATTTTCTATCAGCCACCTGCTATTTTTGAAGCAGGAAACAATAAAAATGACCTGGTGTTTTATTTTCTGTGGCAAAAGAACTCTTGTTTGGATTTTTTTTTTAAAGCATATTGCAGAGAAAAAGTGAATATATTACATTCATCCTATTTCCAGCCCATGGAGCACAGAAGGATCAGAAATTACTCTGCATCAACTATGATTCAAAAGGTTCACGTAGAGACTCTGTAGGTATGATCTAGCACCGATACAGGAATAGCTATTTTAAACAGAAATGAATATCCTGTCCTTTATCATTAAATCTGATTTTGTTCATTATCCTTTAAAAGAGCAAATGTTTGGTGTATATATATATATGTATACTATGGTGATGGCATTTGTGGAGAGAAATAAATTATTTTCATTAAATGCTTGGGATTAATCAAACAGATTGTCCTTGTGACACTAACTAATTATGTTTGCACACATTTTTTCCAATATATCATGTTAAGACATACTGATTACCGTAATTTCCACAATTGCCACCTGGAAAACTAACAATATTTGCAGTAGTTTGTAGAAGTGAAAGGTACTAAATTAAATGCTTTTGCTGTCACGTCTGAGATACTCAACAGTACCCTTAGGACCCTGTTCTCAGTGATGCCAAATTTCAGCAGGTTCTGCTGATATGTTGAAACACCAAAGACTTCAGTTTGAGTTAGTTATAAAATTACTTCAGTGGGAACTGACTGAAGGCAAGACTGCCTTGATTTTTTTACGGCCTGGGATGAAGAGTGCTTTCTCCTCCCCCTTCGCATATTCCTCTTCGCTCCATTACCATAAAAACCTCTATGTTGGGTTATTTCTCCCATTAAAAAAAAATCAAAATTTTGTGTGGATTTTTTTTTGAAGAGTGGGGAGAAATTTCTAGAAGTACTCTAGTACACATGAAGGTAAAATATGCACCATTATACTCACAGTTCTGAAGTGCCTTTGTCTTTTCCTTAGTACATAAAGTCAGTCTTCCTGAGAGTTATCCCGTTCCTTCTTTTCAGCCAGTGTGCTCTATAAAATCTTTAAAATGCTCTTCCTGCTCCTGAGAATGGAAGTAACATGTATATTAATTGTAGCCTGTTTGGCAAACTAATTTACAAAGAGCTCAGTCCTGTAGGATACTCAGTGAATTCAACTCCAAGGGTTTCAGATTATGTCATAAAAGTAAGTTGTATTTTCCACTGGATATTCTAGCAATTATATATGCTGTTATAAACAGACAAATCTACTGTAGGAACATACTGCTCTTTTTTAACTGGGCTGATATTCTTGTGTCTATGGATAATGATTTGGCTACCTTGAATCCAGCTGTACAGAACTCAACGGATAGTATGAGAGAGTAGGAGAATTTTATGACCATTTTTCTGTTTGATAAAAATAGTGGAATATTAAATGCTGATATTTCATGTCAGTGTACTTGCACAAGTAACTATATTTAGGCATGTCAGAAGTTTATAAGAAAAGATGATTTTTAAAAGATCCTCAGGGGCTGGGCATGTTAATACAAATTCTCAGGAAAACAGAGTTATCGTGAATATTTTATAGAAAATTGCTGAAGGTGTCAGTTTGCCATCTAGATCTCTCTTTTGTACACAGATGATGGAACAGGTGATGATATAACTGCAGGACTGCATTTGTTTCCTTGGGTGGTAATTAATTGGAGATGGTGGCATCTGCAGTAGATTGCCTTTAGAATCTGTGCAAATAAATACACATTTTTGAAAACAACCCAACTCATCACAAATATACATCTAAAACTGGTCAAACAGATTCTTCCATAAAGGGGCCTAATGTTGAGGGGAATCATTCTTGACTGTTTATCTGTAGATATTGAAGGACATGTTCTGCCTGAAAAGCTTACTCCAGATATATTAAGATATTCTGGAAGACTGACCTTGACTAGTCTGATCCATTTTAAAGCTGGTTCTGCTCTGTGCAGGAAACTGGACCAAATGACATCCTTGGGCCCTTTCCTAGCAAAATTGTTCTATGATTCTAGTAAGATTTTTATAAGAATCAGAAAATTCAAACTGCATCTTTAAAATTCAGTTTGAACTCTGCTCCTATCAGCTGTCTTCTTTACTGTGTCATCTTTCAAATAAAAATCTTTTAAAAAGAGTAGGTAAGAAGTTATGAGCAGCCAGTAGGCTGTACCAGCTGTGATTACTTTGAGAAATATTTTCTTGTTCGAGGATGATGAATACAAGGATTCCTGTTACAAGGAAAAGCCAGTTGATACTGTGTTACTCAAGCTCTATATCTAGCATGCAATGATACGCATAATGGGTATAAATCTAAATTTACTCCTGGGGCAAAATTCCCCTCCAAAGGAGAAAGTACTGCCAACCTTTATCCTTTTAGAAATTATATTGTGAAAATAATCTTCCGCTCCTGGAAACAGCCTGAACTGAGCCTATTAAGAGTTTCAAAATACATGATTAATTCATGCTTTATAGATTTTGGTTACTTGGTTACTTATAAGAGAGTGGTACACAAGCTTGAAGATGAAAAACTGTTTCTCTGCCTCTGTTAACATGACTGGGTAGACTAGAGATCTGGAAACATAAAGACAAAAATTACTGTTTGTAAAGCACGTAGTTCATGCTGATCTTGTTGGACTGTGTCCACCTGGATTCCCAACATGTACCAGCAGAAGATGGGCCTTGGTCACCTTTCAGATCCTGTGGAGGTCTAAAATGAACATAAAACTCTCTTCCAAAATTCCTCATCTTTAAGGCATGGTGAAATCAAATAATGAAAGCAACAGGTCACTGTTTCTGCTCAATATATGATATTTGGAGGCTTTTTTTAAATCCATGGCTACTAGATTCAAGATTCTATATAAAACATGCCCACTGCTGCCCCAACCCACACAATTATTCACTAAAAATAATATCAAAAAATCTTTTTTTTTTTTTTTTTTTTGATGTGGGAAGAAGCTGGAGGTAGGCTTTCTTATCTGTTTCTCTGACTACATTCTCCTTTTCTATCCTGCAGTTCCCACAGAATCCCAGAATGCTTAAGGTGGGTAGGCCTTGCTAAAGACTGAGGCAAATAAGGCACTGAATATTTTTTTTTTTGTCACCAGGTCCCCATTCAGCAGCAGGCCCACATTTTCTCCAGCTCTGCTTTTGCTGCTTATATAGCTGCAGAAGCCCTTCTTTCGCCCCTCACATTCCCAGATTCAAATCCAGAATGGTTTTTTGGTTCTTCGAACCCAGTGTCTGCAACATCAAAAAATGCCTCTATATTCTTGACAGCTGATTTGGTCCTTCCTCCACCTCTGTATTCTTATACAAGAATACAATGACTGGAATACAATGCTGGGCTCTGTCCAGTCAGAATACTAATTTGACCCTTTTTTCTTGAAGGAAATCCATGAGATGTCTCTCGAGGTCAAGGTGTTCAGAATGCCTTGGTCTCGCTGCATGAGGCTTGCAGCCTGGCATTGCTTTTCTCTAGAATTTCCTATGAAGGAGTAGGTGATGGTGAATCACAATATTCTAGGTGCTCTGAAACCAGGGTTGGTGTGGGCTGGGTGAGTTAGTTTCTGATTTTGAGGTTTTGGTGTTGGTACTATTTGGAGTTACACTGCCTAATCTTATCTGTGAGTTTGTTCTTCTAGTTGATAGTGAGATAAAGGCTTCCATAGAGATGGTTCCCATGATCTCAATAAAAATCCTGCTCTATACTGTTCTATCAAAGAGCCAGTTTCTCTTCATTGACTCTCTTTGAACCCAGGAGGCATTGCCTAAATGAGAAATATTTCTGCTTGCTTCTTGCTACATTCTGTTCTCCATGATTTTATGCCTTCCCCTTCACAGCAAGAGCTGCAAAATTTCCCTTAATACTTATCCTTAACACCATCCATGATTTTATGCCTTCCCCTTCACAGCAAGAGCTGCAAATTTTCCCTTAATACTTATCCTTAACACCATGGCTGATGAGGCACGAGAAAAAAGAAATACCAACTTGGATCATGAAATATGGAACCCCAAATGATGGTGACATTCTATAACATGTCCTGGGGATAACATTGAAAGTTTTCTGAATGACTTGTTCTGCAATTCTTGAATCTAAGTATTGTGAAAAAAGCTTTAAGAAGAGATTTTTGCCAATAGTAAGAATTTTGCTTGATTCTTTAGGTGCTTATTATTTTGATGGTTAAGTCTGAGCTCGTCTTATTGATATCCTCCATTGGATCTCGTTTAGATCCAGTTTCAAAAAGGCACATGCAGCTTGACTGTGTGTGCATATAAGGATTTGGTGCCACTTCAGATTTACATGAGTTACATTTCAGGACACAGACATACTGGTCATCTGCCCACTACGTGGACATCCAAGATATTTTTGGACAACTCAGGTGGCATTAGACCCTTATTTGTGGAGGACTAAATCAAATCCTCCATCTCTTTTCTAATAAAAAATAACAAAACAAAATAAAAACAACAAAAACAACAAAAAGCCATGTGTAAGTGGGTCTGGCATGGCTGTCCATCAATCAGTTGTCTAAATTGGAGATAAAAATGTCCCACCCTATGTTCTTGGAGACTAGTATAAGTAAGATCCTGATGTGAAAACTAAACCTATCAAGGCAGGATTTGTTTTTATATTGTCTCGGTGTATATCCTTTTAAAAATCTAAATGCTATTGATTCAAGTGGATTTAATTTATCACTGGTGAAACACGATTCTTTTCCAATGATCCCCTGCTGCTCCCTCAGGAGTCTGACAAGCCGGCTGACAGAAAATCATTTAGTTGAGAAAGAGAATATTTAATATTGCCTAAGGGCTCAGCTCAGGTATTTTTTTTTTTCTTTTTAATGAAGGTTTTTAGTGCTAGGCGTGATTGATAAAGGGGATTGGAAGCAATGTTAGGACTGCTGAATCTGGGGTGAACATAAGAACATTTGCCTGGTGCTGCTGACCCTGATGGCCTCATGTGCTAATCCTGGGAAGGAGATAGGAAAGTTGAATTGTTGGTAATCAAACTTAGATGATTTCTTTTCAGTTCTTTAATGCAATGGCATTTGCTCCCCCTTCTCTCCCATTTGCTGGAACTATTGTAGTTCAGCCTGTATCAAAAAGCTGAAAAATCAATGCAAAGCACAATGTCTGTGAAAGGTCAGAAGTGAAAAAGAGTTCATCCTAATAATATTTTAAAGTCCTATAGAAAGGATATTTCATAAAATATTAAAAAATCAATTGCACTTTCAGAAAACTTCAGTTTAGTATCAATACTGAACAGAAGATAACTTAACCAAGAGGGAGGAGGTGTGAGTGAGGCAGTCAGATTTCTACTGCAGTTTCTCTTGAACAGTTTTTGTTACCCAAAGTTGATTGGGGAAGAACACTCTTATAGAAAGTCAGGGAGACCCCAGCTCCTGTCCTGATAGAAATCTCTCTCTCTATTCGCTGTATGCATACTGCAGTAATTTAAAATGCTGCAGTCGGCATGAGAAGGTTTCCTGCTGCCTAGCCTTCTTTCAGTTCTAATGAAGCATATCAGCCCAAGTATAGAAAACTGCACACTCCTTAATCCATTGCTTATGTTTGGCTTCATAAAACTATCTCATATGGCTCAAAATGAACACATTTGGTTACTTCTAAAATGTGTTTCTGATGATTGTTAAAACACTAATGACTAAAGGATCAGAAATCACTTTGTTTAATTTCCAAATTAAAAATCCTAACAGCCATTGCATATTTTGCAGTTCATATACCATGACAGATTTTTTTCTATAAATTACCCTTATCTTTCCTGTTTGCATTTTATTCCTTTACTTAGTCTTCAGCAAAAATAAATATTTTTTCTGTATCATCCAGCCCCCTCTTTTTTTCCCACTGATAGTGAATTCCGCTTAGAAAAGTCATGAAGACTGATAGAAGCAGTACTTCTGTTATAGCGGACACTCAGCCCTAATGACATTGTTGCTGATCATACAGACATGATCCACATGTAAAATCTTCAAGCCATATCCACCTGCTGTTTGCCAGGCTTTAAGTTACTTTCAAATTACTAGGCAAGTACCTTATAGCTATATATGATTTATAGCAAGTACTTATGAGTTATGAAGTACTTAGGTCTGCAAATATAATATGATCTGCACATACCCAAGAATGGATGGCATATGGGTCAGCAGAAGACTTGGTGATTTTGGCTATTTCCCCTGGAAAACAGGCATGGGGGTTGCATTGGTGCTATGGAGGATGGTCCTGGGATCTGTTTGCATTCCTGCCTGGGCCTGCAACAGCTAAAGAAAGGAGAAGAGACATGGAAGAGACAGCCGTGTTTGAGGGAGAACGGACATGGAAGAGACAGCCGTGTTTGAAGAAGAAAGCGGGAAAAGATTGGAGAACCCTGGGCAGCAATTGATTCTGCATATATCCTAATAATAAAGCTCCTCAGTACATGTGTTAAATTGATTATCTAGTGTTTAATTTCATATGTATGCATAGTAACAGCAGGTCTAGGACACTGCATCTCTTAAAATATTTTCCCTGCTCACTGGGGAGATTGGAAGCTTTAGGGTTATAAAATCAATTGCTGAAGCTACTAAGAGTTGAACTGGAGAGAAAAGTCAGGAGACATCCTGACTTGCAACCCAGGACACTTACAGCTTATACAAGGTGACAGAAAAGCACTTTAAAAGAAGCCAGGTGCTTGTGTGGATGAAGTCTGACTTGATAGATATGCAAAAGTTTTCCAAACACAACAATGGGGTTAAGAGCATCTTAATGATAATAGGCATATTATCCAACGATGCTTGGGCCATTAATTTTAAGGCAAAATGGGTTCTGAAATAGCCGGGGCTTTTAAAGCATTTTTTAAAAGGGACCACATGCCTCAGAAATTGCAGACAGACTAGAGGGAAAGAATTTTTAAACTAGCCTTTACACAAGCAGTTAAAGCAATATAGTGTTCACCATTTTGTTGTTAATAAAGAAGTAACAGCTTCCATCATAGAGTGTTTTAACAGGATGTTCAAAACCGAAATGGGGTGTTTTACAGCACATGGCACTTTTCACAACATCGATGTGTTGTCAGAGTTTATAAAGACCTACAGCTGTAGTTTCTATCAGAGGCTAAGCCTGTGCACGCAAACACTCTAAACCCTGCAAAAGTTTAGAAGACCATATATGGGGTTGTGTTTAAAGAATCTCACCTCTGCTCAAAAGGGAGACCCTGACAGAATGTCTAAAACAAAACAGAGACTTAAAAAATGTTAAAAGAAGACAGTAATGGATGATATTTTCATAGTAGCTGAATCTTTGAGAAGGGCATAGATATCTGAATTAAAATGGATGAAAATGCTTATATTTTTTCTACATCTCAGGGTCTAGCACATATTTTGGGGGCTTGCTTCACAAGCAGTATTTTTCTTTGGAAGGACACAATTTTTACAAACAAGTTTTTAATAAATCTTTGGCTCAGTCTTTTAGCATGCATATCTGGTTGGATTAATGGAATGTCCCCTTCTAGGTATTTGGAGAAATTTCAGAAATGGCCTTTATCGAGTCATTAGAAGCAGTGCAGAGTACTGCTTTCCTCTGCAAGGGAGAATCAGATCAACAGCTCCTGCGGGTTCTACTGGGAAAAGCCTGGCTCTTGGTATAAAAAAAGTCAGGTGTAGGTAGAAGCAGTTAAACTGAGAACCAAGTACCCTTTGTAGCGCCTTTGTTGTGTCTTCAAACACTCCTGAAAACAACTGGACCTGGCTAGGGACACAACCTGGAACTTATCCCAAGGGTTCTTAAATGACATCATATAGTTTGTGTTGAGGGCTATGGTGTGGCTCTGGCAAAAGTTGTTCTGAAAAATATGCAGGATGCTAAGATTCCTGTGATGCACACTGTAAAAGCATTCTCTGCTTTGTTGCTTTCACTGAAGAGTTCATCAAATCATCAATCACAACTCAATTTGCTTCATTATTAAGACTTTCAGGCAAGTCTTCCACAGATTTGATATTTGCCGAGCAGTTTCTTATACAACAGTTGCTGACAGCTTTAACACAACATGATGTTCTCAGGAATAACAGAAAGCAAACAGTTGTCATTCTCCAAAATACTTTTTATAAAATAACTTTTCTCACAGTTGTTAGACTGCCAAAGTAGTGGAGAAGGGATGCTTCCTGCAAATGCCCATAATCAAACTTTATAACAAAGACTTTTAACATTTTTAGTCCACCTTCTGTTTTTTTCCAGAGGGGTCTGTTTTCTAACACCCACTTCTTCTGGTCTATCATGATCTTTATAGGGGTGTCACTACCTGGATTTACACCATATTCCAACATGAGATCCCTCAGTGCCTCAGAATTGATCTTTCCTGTGTTTGTTGCATTCAGAGTGATGCCTGTAACCTTTAACAACACTTTCTGGCAGGCTGAAAGTAGGCATAGGATTTGGGTCCTGATGACACAAACATGTGCTCATCTCGTGGCAACTCATTTGTCAGTTTGCCTAAATAGTCACTGAATGGGAGGTTCCAGTCCCCCAGAAAACTCACAAACATCACAGAGTCTGTGTCAGGATAAGGGCAGAAATATCATAGGGCATCTGAGAGATTCCAAGGCTTTAGGTGAACATATGCAATGGTGAAGCAATCTATAAAGAAAATCAAGTGTTTCTCAGCAAGGTCACGTGTCCCTTGGCATGCTGACATGAGACAGTGTCCAGATCCTTATCAATAAAATCACAAAAAGACGCATCTGAAGCTGAAGTAGGGAGATAACCTTACAACTCCTCTTTTTATCTTATAATGGTGGTGTTGGGTAAATTGGATCTCCGTCCAATTTTTTCACTAGGGAATTTAAAAACAGTTCATCAGGGATTTCCTTCTTGTGATCTTCAGTATATTTTTTATGCAATCATCTGTGCTGTAGAGCGAGAAGCCTGAAGATTTCTGCTTCTGGTGGAGGTGTATTTTTATATAACCCAAGAAAAGGCTGGTAATACTCCATTCAAAACGCCAAATCTCACAGATTTTACAAATGCCGTAGCCCTTCTTCAGGGCTTCATTCAGTTTCAGGAAGCACCAGGTGCTCTTTTTATCACTGGGGATGCAGGTGGCTTAGGAGGTTTCAGAACAAGTGTTGCACAAGGGAAAGAACAGCTTGTCACTTACAGGAAGCAGAGGGAAAAAGAGCCCATGAGATGGACTTTGCTTTGATTGTGCCGAAGTGGGTTGTCAGCATGACAAAATTATCAGATTGTTTTTGAATGTCCAAGAGGGTATTGCTTTGATTTGTTGATGAGAGGATAGGGACTAATACAATTATAGTATCTTTTCATCAAGGGCTGCTTTGTAATACAAGGAAGTGGTGTTTGTCCTACCACCAAAAAATGCATCTCTGCGTTTCAGTGGTGTGGACAGTTTGATTCTGCAAACCCAGAAGATGTTCCCTGGAGTGCTGGATACTCAAGGTACCTATTGACACAGGGATCAGTCAAGACTCTGAGGATTTTTTTCTGCAGGCTATGACAGGCATTACATGAGCTACTTCATGTGACAGATCTACATTTTCAGCCTGGTACAGATATGGCATTTAATTTTATATGATTATTCTCAGAATATATTGCCAGGCAGGATGTCAGGATGTCAGAATGTGAGCCTAACTTGAGACAGAATTATTATTCTATCTTGTCTTATTATTCTACTGGAAATTGTTGCCTCATTTGTGTTTTCTTATCATATTGATTAACAATTACTGTCACTTACTTATTACTATTTCCTAAAAGCCAGTAACTTACTGATAAAATATTTCAAGGTTGCTTTTCCTTAAATACTCAAAGGACATAAAAGTCAGTTAGAAAGCCCTAATAGTCTAATTATTCCTCTGTGGTTTCTTTTAACTATTTTTAGTGTGTTTTGCGTTTTATATTAATGTTCACAAATCAATATGTATATAGTATTTCACATAAAATAAGGAAGGCAATCAACCAGTAGTAAGTGTGATTGAAAGAGGATATAAATTGCTGAATTAGCTAATGCTTTAATTTAATTTACATTTTGGAGTTGTCATTAAAGAGAACATTTTAAACATTAGCAAATGAGCAAATATTTACTATATTTTAATGGAAAAACTAATGGTAACTTATTGATTGGTACTCCTCTTCCTGAATGTTACTGCTGTTTCTTACAATCTGCTAATTCTTCCAGGTCCTGGAACCCAGACATCACAGGCATATGATTCCATTTTGGAGATATAAATCCTAAAACAAATCCATATTCAGATTCTTTATACATATAGATATTTTTTAAAGAAATAATTGGGAGATAGATAGGCTGTCAGCAACATTTTGGTGCCTAACAGTCCTCTGTATCTTTCTTTGTATCATAGACTATATATGTAAGTTGTATCCTCAGGGTTAATGGTCTGGTTTTGGAGAAGGAATTTCTGAGATGGGAATAAACCTCTGCTCTCCAGTTGAGGAGGTGCATTAGCACTTCCACATCTTATATCTGTGCTGGAATTTGGTGCCAAGGATGAGCTTCACCTCTCAAACCACTTCAGCTTTTCCAGGCAGCTGCTGTTGCCTGGATCCACGATCAGAAGCTGATGAATTGCAGCTGCAATCTCTCTGCAATGGAAAGTTCCTCAGGAATGCAGGTGGCATTCCTGAAGACATTTGGAAGGATATCCCTGAAAGATGGGATACTGTAATCAAAAGTAGAAATTAAGGAATAAATAGAAAATTTGCCTTGCAGGGGATGGTCACGACATCTAATCTGTAGATGGAGGAAGTGCACAGCTGTTGTATGAGAAGTTAAGTCAGTTAGGCTGCTGCTGTCCAATGCACCCTACCCCAACAAAGCTGAGCAGTGTAAGGGCATCCTGGGATGCTCCATCGCAGAGTGAAATAAACTCTTACACTTTTAATTAGCACTGGATATCAACTGTTTCAAACAATAGAAGTAAAACAATGAGACTTGTGCCATTTTTTGCAGAAAGATTCTGTTTCAAATAGCTCTGCCTGCTGTTACCTGGAGTTGTATAACCAGAGTGCAAGGTTGTGTTTGTACTCACTACCCTAGTGTGGAAAACAAATGGATGTTCTCTTGTAAGCATGTCCGATGAGCTAAAAGGACATCATAAAGATGGTTATCTCTCCATACAGATAAATCCCAAGCGCTGTTGTCTCTAGTTCCTTTGCATAATCAGCTAAGATATTAACTTAGATAATAGCACCATCTATTGAGGATTTACAATAATATTTAGTATAGATTTTAAAATACAATTTACTAACTCACTTGTGTGGACATTGCATACATAAATATTCATTAGAGTAATAATTTTAGCATATCTAGAATGTGTTTGTAATTTATTAGCAATGAATAAATAAGATTATCTGCCTGTTAGTAATAAGTTTCCCATATTGACCAGCAGGAATTCTTCCATTAAGGAGCCTTTTTTTTTTCCTATGGAGAAAATAATTTTGCATTTCCTGCACTTTGAAGAAACAGATCAGCCTATAAAGTTATTACGCCATCCTTTTATAACACAGTCATTATGAGTCCATCAGAATTCTATTTTCATAAGTGCATAATCTTTAGTAATAGCAAGTTTGCTGTAGCCACAGCCAACAATATGTGTCTGCTTTGATATTCACATGGACATTGTGAATCTTTCAAAAACAAAGATTTTGTAAGTAGGATTTCGAAAGCATGGAATTATCTCACACAATTCTTTATAAGAAAACAACAGAATAACCT
This sequence comes from Crypturellus tataupa, assembly GCA_034781795.1. Lineage (NCBI taxonomy): Eukaryota > Metazoa > Chordata > Aves > Tinamiformes > Tinamidae > Crypturellus > Crypturellus tataupa. The sequence goes on from JAWLRI010001085.1 coordinate 1,168,503, forward strand.
GCATGTGAGGAGGACTGGTCTTGTTGATTGATCTGATCTCAGGTTAAGAAGGTATGTCTAAAATCTTGTCTCTGAGACTTGTTCTGGTAATCTCTGACAATAAAAAAATCTTATTTATAAAATGGAGTGGGAGGTCTAGGAAGGCTTCTTATAGTGCTTGTCTTTCTAAACTGTATAGACTGTTCAAGGAAGGACTATAGTATTTCACTAGTTTTCAAAATTACTTATTTCTGAATTTGTTAGGCTCCCAGCACAAAATTAATAAACAGTGTGCATAATAAATATGCACATATTATTTATTCCTTCTTTCAAAAATGAATTTTTTTCTTAAATTTCAGTGGTATTGTTTTTAGAAAGCAATTTTACCTGTGCTGAATGCCTTTATGAAATAGCAAAGCAATCTAAAATGCAATTTGGCTTTCAGAATTAGTTTTTCAGATTCTCCGCCACAGACAGCATTCTTCCCTGCAAGCTCCTACTTATCTCATGAGCCAACTCAGTTTTAGGATGACACCAGGAAATATAGAGCATTCCAGGAACTGCTTTTTAAGCATCCCATTAAACTGGATGGAGGTTTGAACCAATTTCCCTGCTGAGCATAGAGCTCACTTTCTGGGTATCGCTAATCTTGCAAGTGAAGACAACTGTCCTGAGACTCATTAAGCTATTTATAAGGAGCAACATTGTTTGACTGAATGTGACTGCAATCAGCAGCTGCTTCTGCAGGTTTATCCCATCTATAATGGTTTTGCCTTTTCTCTCTCCCAAACCTGTCTTGATAAATGTGTGAAATACACTTGAATATAGCTAATCAGTGTAGATATTTCATTTTTACAGAAGTATATTCATAAATATTTGCAGTGAGTCCAATGGGTATAAATTCGACAACTGCTGCTTCTAAGGCTATTTTTCTTTCTTTCTTTTTTTTTTTTTCTTAACAATAAAAGCAGTGCATACAATTGTCTGGAGAAGAGAAGATTGAGAGGGGATCTTATCAATATGTCTTATCAATATCTTATCTGAGGGGAGAATGTAAAGAGGAGGGATCCCAACTCTTCTCCATGGTGACTAGTGATAGGGTAAAGGAAAATGGGTACAAATTAAAACACAGGAAGTTCCACCTTTATGTGAGGAAGAATTTCTTTGCTATGAGGGTGACAGAGCCCTGGCACAGGCTGCCCAGAGAGGCTGTGGAGTCTCTTTCTCTGGAGATCTTCCAAACCCACCTGGATGCCACCCTGTGCCCCGTGCTCTGGGTGTCCCTGCTGGAGCAGGGGGGTTGGACTAGGTGATCCCTAGAGGTCCCTTCCAACCTCAACCATTCCGGGATTCTGTGAATTTCTGGTTACTCATCCCCTTGTTTCTGCAAGACATGAGAGATCTATCTTGTTTGAGAGGAAAACTATTGGAAAAGATTCCGGTAACATGTTAGCAGTATACCATGATTGTTTATCTTTGGGGATACTTGAGTTTATCATCTATAAAAAGGTACAGTATGTTGCAAGGAAAAAGTGCTTTTTCAAGTTTTTTTTTTTTTTTTTTTTTTTTTGAGGGCAAATAAAAAAAAATCTAAAAATGTTTAAAAAAAAAATTAATGTAAAACTGTCAAAATAAAAGTTAATTGCCCAGTGTTTTGTGCTATTTCCTGTTATTTCCTGTTACTTTTGGCAGTTTTTTTCCTCTCTCTTATTGAACTTTCTCAGCATTTTGAATCTTCTTGAAAGAAGATTACTACTACTCCACATTATACATTAGCACAATTGTTGGGTTCTTCAGAGATGTCTTCTTAGTTATGCTTGTCTGTGGTGTAACTTACAGTGTGAGTAAGCCTGTGTATTTGCATGTGTGTATCTGGATGTAAAAAACAGTGAGAGAATCTGCTGGTTTCCTTTGAGTTATGGCTGATAATTTACACTTTGTTGGCTCAACTGTGCTTTAATGTTGCATCAGAGCATATCTGAAGTCTTTTATCGGCATTCATTAAGTTTTATCTGCTTTCAGAGTCCTACATCATAACAACAAATACAGCCAGTCCCACATACTTGCATCAGTTGTTGATACTAAAGTTTCATTAGGTTCAATATCTTTAACTGACAGAGCACTTAAAATACAGAACAGTCTGTTAAGCTGGGGACAAACTCAGCTTTTGGGCACTTTCAGTACATGTTTTTAAGGCCTAGATTTCCCCATCCACCCCTATTCAGCATATCCCTGCAACTATGTACAGGATTAAGTGCTGTTCTGAGGAGAGGGAAATGAAGTATTTCAGTGCCTTGTTGAATGCACGTTTAATGTTATCCAGGTGTAATCAAGAAATGAGTTTGCTGCAGTACTTAAAAAGGCAGCTTTAGTCATCGCCTTGCTCTGAGTTAATTTTTTTTCTCCTCACCTCATGCTATGAATTTCATAAATGTCTTTTCTGCTGTCTTAAGTGACTTAAAATTTTTACTTGGATTTTTAGCCAGGCTATGGTCTTAAACATTATCACACACTTGATCTAGCAGAACTATGAGCTTGCCCATTTCATGCCATCAAAGACATCCTTGAGGATCTGTAGCTGTCTCTAGACCTGCAGGCAATATGTAGAAGGACAGTCTCATTGTGGAGACATTTTGTTGGAAGCACATCTGCATTTTGTCCTTCATTTTACCAAGACTTTCTCAAGACTCTGAAAAAGTTGCCTTTCAGCACGTCTGCTTGTATTCTGTAAAGACTAAGGTTTGCAAAGGTATTTAATTGTGATTTCTTCTAATAGAGGAGTCTGAGGGTTTGAATAAAAGGCAGCAATTTTAAAACTAAACAAAAAACATACTCAGTTAAACTGTAGAAATCGTTGCCACAGGGTGTTAAGAAGGCTCAAAACATGAGTTCCAGTTTCCATAGGGCAAAATTCATGTAAGAAAGGTTTGTTAAAGGTTATTAAACTCAGATCTGTTGATATACTCTACGAGTAAATTCTCTCGCCATGGGTTACCCGAAGCAAGGAGAAATAAGAGCAAGAGAATTATCACTGGTTGTGTCCTTTCTTCTTAATTTCTTTGTCTGTCTCTGACCACTTTTAAAGGCAGAACGGTTAGGTCTGACACACAACGCCCATTCTTGGGTCCATATGTTGCATTCTTAAGATTAATACATCAGGGTTAACTCCCATTTTTTTTTTCTCTCATCTCCTCTACTCTTTCTCCAGTCTGTCAGAACTTAACACTTGCCTAACTTTGCATACTGTGAGCTGTGCCATTAAGTTAAATGGGCTCCTTATTACACATAGCTATCAGATGCATGCTCCCTGGTAGGCCTGAGGCTCTCGCTGGGAAACTAGGCTGCAGCTCCTTGAATAACAGACTCTCTTTTGCTATTTTTATTCTCACAGGCCGCCAGAACATTGGAGCCTTTAGCTCAGCTGAGACCTCCTGATGCTACTTTGGTATCAATAATTAATGTTAATGATAACCAATAGTAATGGGATAATTAACTCTATTAGACAAAATGAACTGTCACTGGATAATAGCAACATTTTATCTATTAGTTTTGAAAGGAAAGCTGGCTTTCCTTGTTAGCTCTTTTGATCCTTATTTGTTAGAGAAAGATTTCTTCCCTTTCACTACAAATGAGAAGTACATAGGAGCATAGGATTGAAAGAGAGCTGCTAGGCACAGTCCCCTGCTACTTCAAATAAATGTTTCATTATCTCTTTTATAAACTGATTAAGGTAGGCTATTTCTTCCCATTATTTCTAGATGTTCTAGAATCTCATTTTTATTCTGGCATGAGTCTTCTAAGGCTGGTTAATACTATTTGGTTTGGTGCTAACATTGCTCTTTCACTTAAATAGTTATTTTCTAGCAGTAATATCCCAGTATGTTTATGAGGACTAGACATTTACCAACTCAGACCGTATTACACTTAGTTAAAACATCAAGTGTGTCTAGGTTTCATTAGCTAGGTGGTCTCTATGTTCCCTGGTAATCACTGTAAAAACCTGGGCCCTATTTGAATTGATCTTGAACATTTTGCATACTCTCCCAAATGAGACATCATTACCTCATCACTTACCCATGCCTGGAGAAATGTCACTGCTATGGAGAGGAAATGCTATCATTTGGATACTTTTAGGAGTTATGTAAAATGCTACTGGCTATTGGAAATACTTCACCTGATTTATACTGCTAACACATTTGTATTTTCCAGGGTCATCATATCGTTGGTGTGTAGACATCCTGTGGTGAACAGATGTATCAAGGTCTTGCTCTGCCATTTCCAGCTGATGAGCACCCATTATAGAGCAGAAGTTCAAGTGAATAGTCCCTAAGAGAATGACCTTTCTCTAGGTTTTATTAGATTTCATCTTATTACTATTACTCCAGTTCACAAGGTCACATAGTGCTACTTTATGAGTAAAGCATGTCTATATTGACAGTGATTCTCAAATTCATCAAAAAGTTTTATGAGCATGTCTTTATCAAATTCATTAGTGAAAACCTGGTTTATTACTTTCTATAAGTATTTTAGTAATAATCTAGTCCAAATAAGAAAAAAAAGAATAATATTTCTTGCAAGACTTATACTTGAGCAACTGTATCAGCAACTCACTTCAACACGACATGTAGTTATCTTTTTCTCCCTGTATTCTACCCTTCTTTGGAGCGCTTTCTACTAATTCCTAGCTCAATGTATCCTTTTCCATGTATCATCACAGGAAATGCATTACTGTGCTTCAGTTAGATGGGATTTATGTGACTTGCTGATATATAATGTCTAGAGCAGTGTACCTTTAACAAAACTCAGATGTGTTATATCCTATTCTTCATCCACTACTCTGCCCTTCATTAATTTTTGCTAAGAAACTGTATTGGAGCCCAGCTTACTATTGGATCATAGTCATGGGTCTCTAGGTACCTGTTACACTCGCCCTCTGTCTCTACTCCCTTAACTCTCTACTTTTGTAACTGTTCTTAAATACACCTATTTTAAAGACCAATGACTGGTCTGTGATTCCAAAGCACAAACAAAAACTTTTGTTTAAAAAAGGGAAGAAAAATGCTGATGGATACGCTAAATGCGTAGTGGTCTGGTCTTTGGATTGTTTTTGCCTGATAAAATTGGCTTAATAAGAAACATGTTGCAAAGTGGTATCTTTCATTTTACTCCTCTCCTTATACATATTATTAGGTTACTAGATATTTTTTTGAGCCTTGCTGGAATCTGTAGTGACTAAACTGTGATACTTAGGAGAGCACCATATAAGCCCTAGGTTCTGGTTAATTAAAGTGGGCTTTTTAGTGTTTTGAAAAGATTAGCAGAATTTGGCAATTCCTAGGGCTTTAAAGGAATGCTTCGAAAGAGTAGTGAACTCCCTCCTGTGTAAGCAAAATTCTAAACACTAGAAATAGTGTAGAAACCAGGGCACCTCAATCTTATTCCCAAGATCTGCAAGCCTAGCTAGGCTAAACCAATATGAAACCATGAAAAACACTAACTTTAAAAAGTCAAGCTGCTGCTTGCTTTTTAGATTATGGGTGCTATGAACTAAGATCCCAGCAGTCTGCTTCAAGTAAATTCAAATACGATTGCCATACAGCTTGTCAAAAACACAAATATACTGGTAAGTAAATAAATAAATAAGTGAATAAACATTGTTAAAGCAAAGTCTACAAACAGTCTCATCAAAACAAGTCAAGTTGTCAGATGTTTTCCTTATTTCCAGGACTCCTTTTAGCATAAGAGATAAGCAAAGGCCTGAAGCCATGAAAGGCTGCTGTACTAGATTGCATTTTTTTCAGAGCTTTTCAAGAATTCAGCATGAAAAAGAAAGCTATATCTGACACCTTTATAGCAGTTCACCTGCCCTGGTAAAATACCTACAGAGGGAGAGACAAGGAATGTTAAGACTTTCTGGAATGGAAATCAAACTCATCGACTTTTATTCAAATTTTAAGCAGGTTCTCTCTACTTAATCCTTGGCACAAGTGTGACTCTTCTTTGCAGTCACTAAAACCAGGTTTAAAACACATCAGGTTATTCTCTCCACCAATGAAACTACCTGGCAGATATATGTCAAACATCATAAATCATTGCCTTCTCCATTACCATGACCACATTGGTACTGAACAGTATGTCCAGTTCTATCCTTATCCTGTCAGCCAGTTCACCCTCCCAGGAACATGCCCAAGGGCAGTTGCTTTTATGTATACCTTTCAATCTTTACTCCTGTGTTACTGTATCTTCTATTACTCGTAAATTAAATTCAGGAGGATCGCACTGAATTTGTAGATCTGACTCATGCTCTTCAGAAATTCAAGCAAGTAACAGGAGACTGAAGTAAAATACTTGAAAACTGCTTGTAGGTGAATCTCACTTGTGTGACCAAGAACTGATGCTCAAGTGAAACAGTACACAGGTAATACCTTTGGCATTAGGTCAGTGAATGACAATTACCTAAAGTACCATGTGAAGAAGTCTTAGCTATAAATGGCAACTGGAGAACAACAAACAAGTGAAAGAAGTCTATATAAATATAATTTGGGAAGTAGCCGGCCTTGCCAAGGAGAGCGGTGAGTACACCCTTAGGCTGTCAACACAGACATTGATTCTCTGACAGCAGAGTATTGCTTATCTGGTGTAACAGCTCCAATACAAAGCTAATGGTGCTTTGAAAGAGACAAATGGGCACTAAAGCCTTCTTTAGTTCCTGACTCCAAGTACTGTCAAATACTCTGCAAGCAACTACAAGATATGAAGTGGATGTCATACAGAAATACCTGAAAATTACTGACAATAGCAGTGTCCCAAAGACATAAAAGTTATATTGCTTCATGTCCTAATATCCAGGAAATTCTGCCAGTACATGGCCAAATCTTTTAGCAGAACACAAAAATGACATTAAAAAAGGCAACTGTCATATTACTGTCAAAGAACTTACAGTTGATTCCTTAGAAGAAGGGTTGGTCAGCTTGTCTGAGCATCTGAAAAATTCATGGGAGATTGGGATTTCCTTTAAATAAATGAAAGCTGTAGTGACTGAGTGTCTGTAAATCACAGCCACATTCTTTCTGTGGTAAACTTCAGACTATCAATCAAACTGTTAAAGTTCACATGGTCTTACCCTGGAGACATAAAATGAACTCCTGAGCCCCCTCCCGCCGAAGCAGACGGCCAGAGTCAAGAATTCACTCAATGTGAGTTATCATCAAGCTTGTTTATTCAGCCCGAATAGCATATATTTAAGCACAATTCAAAGACAAACTGAGCTCATGATTGGTTGTTATGTTGCATCTTACAATCTGTGGACCTGGATCATTGGTCACCGTCACGAATGTTGTCCTCAGGTGGACACTCCTTCGGGCAGTAAGGCCTGCCCCTCATGTCCAGGAGGTGGTAGTTTATTCCGTTACAGAATGGGCTTTCTTCCCCCTCCCCACGCCGAGCTCCGGTGCCTCTTCACTCAGTCACAGCTTTCTAGCAGGGATTGTTCACGACTGCTTGTGGCCTCTTTCCTCCAGGAACTCCTCCACACCCTCCCTGGGCACTGTTGACTGGTTCAGCAGTTTTGGCATGCATCTATAATCTATTCTTGCTATTTGAAATGCCATACAATAGGGGAAAAAAAAGAATGAAGAAGAGATACTATGTTTATAGGTCTTTGTATTACTCCCAGCTTACATCATAAAAGTTGTATAAATATTAGAAGAGAGTTCAAGAAGTCTTCTAAATCATCCCTGCTGAGACAGGATTAAATACACCTAGACCAAACCTGATAAATGCTTGTGTAATATGTTCAGGTAGCCAAAAGTCAGAACTGGCTGTTCAGATGATGAACTAACCTTACAAGTAGAAAGCTTTTGCTATTATTTAACTTGAAACAACCCACTGTAAATTCTGGGGCTTATGTTTTGTCCAGCCTACCTTGGACATGGAGAATAGTTTATCACTGCCTTTTTCATAAGTTTTTTTTTTTTTACATTGTAGAAGGCTGATACTGTATTTCAGCTGTGTTACATTCCCTGCTTAGTAGTAAAACAAAGGCTGATTCCTTCAACCTTTCCTTAAAGGAAGGTCACATTTTCTAACCCCCTCCTAATGTGGGAGGTTTACCAATATGCTTACCAAATCTTAGGACAGTCCAGATTGCCTGCATCCTCTGTAGTGTGGAGCTCACAATTGGGCACAATGTAACTGTGCTTAGCTGAATAACTATACCTGATTTTCATAAGGTAACTTCTGAATACCAGTGAGACTGAGAGACTTTTTTGCAACAGCAAGGCATTGTCAGCTGAGTGTGGGTGGGACCTCAAAATCCAATTTGATCCTGCTGATAAATACATTAAACAACTTTTGCTGTAGAAACCAATTCTCTCAAGATTGTGGGCTGGAAGATTATCTCATTCTCAAACCTTAGGCATTGAAATTTCCTTCCCAATTCTATGAGATAATGCATGTTTGCCTTCAGTTACCTCCTTTTTCTTTCAGCCCAGTATCATTATTTTGACTGAAAATTACAGTAAAGTTGTTTAGTGTGACACTTTTTTTCTACATATGAAAGAAATGACAGGGAAAACAAGTGTGTCATGTTAAATGTAAGAATTAAAAATTACCTGGGAATTGTGTTTTTTATTTTTTATTTAATATCCTTTGAATGAATAGTTTAAAAGTCTGTCATAAATTAGATCAAGAGAAACAAGACACATTGTTTGCTAGATTACTTATTTTACAGATATTGATTTAAGAGAAACGAATTGTGCTGGTACAAAAAGTTTGCTTAATACATCAGTGTTTCAAAGCAATATTTGTAACATTTTACAGTACTGTAAAATTAATCCAAATATTTTTAGTATATTGTAATCTTTGTGTAGTAGTTTGAAATAAATGATTTACTGATCATTCATTATATCTAGTTTAAACTTATTAGAGAAGTTTTATCACACCCAGAAAATCACGTTCAGTAAGAAATTGTGATTTTTATTAGTTATGCTGTTTCAGTAGTGTGCTGTTCAGACTACTGCTCTATGAATGTAAACTTTGCTACTGCAAATTTTATAGTAGCTATGTATAAATATAGGACTTCCAAATAATTTCAGATAAAAATTACTTAAGTGCAGGCAATCGCTAGAAAAGGTTCTTGCTATAATATTACCTGCAGTTGCTGTTAACCAGCATCACTTTTAGACAACCAGAATAATTATACCTCTTGAAATAGTCATGTTCTGTAAATTACACTTGTTGTGGGTATATCTCCTGTCATCCAAAACAGTGGAAATCTAACTCTGTTCATTCTGTAGTTTCTTATAAAAGCAAATTAAAAAAAATACACGAAGACTGATTTAGTCCAGAAACAAAGGTTTCTGAGCTGAAGAACAGTTCTTCAGATGAGAGATGATGCTAAGATGTTGTCTGCTCAACAAGAGCATAGGACTGGAAAGCATGAACAAATACTGTTGTGCCAAAGTAAGGTCCAATTGAACGGTACAGTGAAAAAATGGCCCGTTTTTTTATCCATTGTCTCCTTTTTGAGCTCACTGTACAACACTTACAACACTATGATGTGCTCTGAAGGTAACCTTATTTATCTTTTTGACTGTTAAGCATCAGGTCACAGTGTTGGTATCAGGTCACAGTGTTGCTGTCACTGAAGGAGGGCCACCATCAGTGCCCTCGCCACACAGACCAGTGCTGGAAATGGGAAACTTGCCTTCCTCATCTGCATCTTCCTTCCTAGCCTCAGAATACATTTTCTCTCACTTTTGTTCTTTTGCCTTCTTCTTGTATTTTAAAACATGTTGATACAGCCAGGTGTGTGACATACCCTCCAATGTGGCAGAAAGCAGGCTGCAGCTACAAGCCGTGTCTGAAGTGGCCAAAACTGAAACATGTTTCTTGAGTCTCAGAAGGCCTGATAAGACATTTGCCATGTCTATATTTTCTGAAGCAGTTATGGATAAGGATCATCATTAACAGCAGAACTTTCTCATTTTTTGGGTTATGCCTAAAAGATTATGTTTTGTTTTGTTTTGTTCTGTCTACATAAAAGAGACATAACTGCTATGATTAACAACATCTTCAGTATCTCATATGCACTATGTGTTTATGTCTAACAATTTTCTGTTTTTATTTGATTTAAAATGTTGGCCAAAAGATGATGAAACAGGCTTACAAGAGTAAAGTTTCTGTGACTGACTGTATACATCAACATATTGCAACAGGCGGTGATGATGAAGATGGCATGATGAATTGTCACTCTAATTTTCCCTAGCATCATATGCTTTCATAGGAGCCTGCTCACCCTTCTGTGTTACTCCTCTAATATAAACACTACAAAAGAAGGAAAAACATGCAATTCTTAGGCATTGCTTCCTATAAGAATATATGATATAATATATGATATAATGACAGTGTTATGTTTTCAAGATGCAAGAAAGACGATGAGAATAGGGAAGAATGACTGCTGTAGAGGCCTTGGAAAAACACCGCCATAGCAACTTCGGCAGAAGGTACAAGTGAAAGGTGGGAGACAGAATTGTAAAAGCTCTCATTTGCATTACTTAAGGATAAGGCACCTAAGGCACCTAACAGAAAGATTGCCATGCAAACTTCCTCTATAGCTCAGTGGAAGGGGAAGAAGGTTATCTGAGATGAAAGCCTTACCTGTTACTTTGATTTTTAAATAATAGGCTCATGAAAATATTGCAATACCTGGTTATAAGAAGTTATTGGTTATTGAAGTTCCCCCTCCCCACAGTACAGCCAGACTAAGCAGTTTCAAGACCTGTCTATTCTGCCAAATTATCTAACATCTAGGCAGCTAATTTTTCCCTAAAGGTCCTCTAACCTAAAAGGTCCTCTGAAATCTAACCTACTTCTGCTAAATAGAAATTAATTTGATTATTCTTCTTACTACAGCTGGATCTATTATCGACTGACATTTTCTCTGTAATGGGCTCTTACGTCTTTGAAGGCTATTTCTTAAAGAGTGGGTCCCCTAACTGAATACATCACTTCATCTTGTTCCTCACCCAGAACCCATATTGTTTCCTATCTTTTAGGAAAATGGATAAAATCCTAATATGCTAATACTGTAGAGAAGGAGTTTTACTCTCTGTTGCAACAGAATTATGTTGTTGACTCGAATAACTTGGACCAAATGTACTGATTCTTTTCTGCATTTTTTTCTGCATGGACAGATATACTTTGATATTTGCTTGCACATTTACATTTTTTCTCTTGAAATAATTTTGTATTTCAGTCCTGTTGAATTGGGGGCAGGTTTATTTAGCAAGATGTTTTTCAAGATTAATCTTGTCTTCCTCTCTTGGGAAGACCTTCCAACTCTTCCAACTTGGGACTTTTCTTCTATAGTACTGTCAAACACTTCTAGGTCATTAGTGAAAGTATCAGAGATAGACTCAATTGCCTGGGGATTTACCCAACCTTGTCCAATTTGGTAGTGAACTAGTGACTCACTGAATATCCTTTTTTCAAGTAGATCTTTGCTTATTTTATTTAGATCACATTTCCTAAGTAAGTCTGCTGATAAGATGGTATGGTATGAATGTCCAAAGCTTTACTAAGATCCAGAAGTATGACTGTCTCTGCCCCACCAGCCCACTAAATGATGTTGATTTGATTGTGCCTGATTTCTTTTTAGCAGTTCCATATTATCTGTAGATGTGCTGAGTGCTTATGAATTGCTGTTTTAATAATCCTCTCTTGTTTAAGCAAATAGATACCCTGGTAACTAATTTACACTCCTCTGCCACCACCCCTACTACTCATGCATTTTGGAGATAATTATGAATAACTTAGAGACAATATTGGTTATATTCATAAGTAGTCTAGGGTGAATCGCATCAGTTCCTGCTGACTCAGACATACCTAATTTAGCTTAATGTTCACTAACCTGTTCTTCCTTTGGCTTGTATTACTGTCACCTCATTTAAATAAGCTTAGTTTAGTGTCTGTTCATAATCCTTTTTTTATTTGGTGAAAATAGAATACAGGAAGGCCTATACTGCTCTTTGTCATGTCCTTGTTTCCATTACTGCTATGATTTCAAGTCACTGTTAGTGTGATTTTCAAGTCATTAAAAGTCGCCTGATGTAGCTGATGCAGCTATAACACTTTCGTACTATATTTCTGTCTTTCCTTTGGTATAATGATGTTCTTGTGCCTTTTACAGTCTTTTTCAGAGATAAATGAAACTGATTGAACTTCAGAAATCCAACTTTAAAAGCATTTTTAACTATTTTGGCTGTAATAATAAGCAGACTAAAGGTTGCTACCAGACATTTTAGTTTTAATATTACATGAGATAATCATATGGAGAGCTGATACTCTGTGGCCTATCCTCTTTTTTGAAATGAACACATTTAACTTGCAATTTAAAGTGAACTAGAGCTTTTTCTTTGCTATATGGCAAATTCTTTTTTTTTTCTTTTTGGTCAGTGTTTGAATACTGGAAAAAAAAATGGTTACAAAGTTAGATGGAAATTCTTAACCAGTTCTGACAGGGCTGCTGTTTGTTGTTATTCCTTTGGTCCACTCTCTGCTGAAATTTCTATCTGTGCTGCTGAGCCTTTTCCTGAAGCTGAGTTGCCTGAAGCTGCCTCTGGTTCCATGGAATCCTGATAACCCTTACTTCAGTTTGAATTTGAAGATGTACAGCCAGCCTGACATGTATTTGCAATGCTACACACTATGATGGTCTATGACATTTTACTGATTACCTTCTTGACATTAAGCAACAGGTAAACCATATATGAAAGTTGGAATAATATTAGAGGATCTGTGGAAAACTGTAATGGACAATACCGTAGTATTCGGGAAATGAAAATCCATCTTTGGTGTTACTTTCTATTGGGATTCTTTTTTAGAGGACACAAAACAAAGCTGGGTAAGCAATACTTTCTTATGACAGTTGAGGAGAGAAAGCCAAAGACAGATGATCTTTACCTGTGTCTCTGTATTTTGTACCATTCTCTGTCAAAAAAAAGGTTCAACTCTTTTATTAGACTTTCAGATGAATGGGCTTAGGATGTGAAATCATTGGAGGCCATACTTTGATCAAGTTGACAAGTAAAATAATAGAAATTATTAGGCATGGAAGGGGGTAGGAGACAGTCCCTTGGAAGAAAATAAATACATGAAAATGTCTCTTCTGGATTCTGAATAGTGTCAAGGTAAAGCAAAGACATTAATTAAAATTAATCAATTTACTTTTGGAAATCATGAATGTTTACGAGATATAGCTAATTATTATGAACGGTTTTGGTTTACAATAAAAGCTTTTTTTTTTTTTTTTCCAAATAAGCCATGCCTTTCTCTTTCCTGTTCCACATAATGATGTTAGGAAACAATAACCTGATATGACTGCTATTTTCATAACAGGTCATTATGACAACATACATGGATCAATGTGAGTTTTGCCTGGATAAAGATTGTGGCAACTGGCCCTTGAGATTTCATTAAATGGAGTCAGAAAAGGGAGGAACTAATTACCAAATGGAAGAGATTTATGTACTTTTAAACATGTATGTTGTTGAGAATCATGTCTCTGTTTTAATGCAGAAATCAATAGCATAGCAACAAAATGATCAAAGAAAGCAAAATACAATTAAAGTAGTTGTGCAAAGAGCTATTTCAGAAATAGCTTGCTTTTGTTCAGCAAGATAAAAAGTATTTGCAAAACAGTGTAAAATGCGCTTAGAAATATTGGGCCAAATTACCTCCCCCACAGAAAAATTAATGGATGTAAGTTTTATCTCTGGGAAACACATATTTGTTTTATGTAGAAGGAAAGGGGATCACAGAGGAGATTTTAATTAGAACCTGGCAATTTCAATTGCCTCAATCTTTAGCTGCCTAAGTGGAGGCTCTTTAAAGAAGTTGGATTTCTATAGAACGAGCACAAAGTTTTCGGAAAATCAGTGTCCAGACTAGCATCTGCAAACTAAGTTTTTGCTACTTGGTCTTTCTACCTCTGCAAATGGCTGAGTATTTTGAATCAGATTTTCATATTTTCTTTGTTACATTTTTTTTTTCCTTTCTCAATATTCTTATGAGGTATTTTTGAAGTGTGAGTACAGCAGCAATAGCCTCACAGCTAACAAAAGCAGAAGAGCAATGTAAGGGATTTGGGATCAGAAGGTGCAAAAATTTGTGTATCCTTCCTTTGCATGTTCAGAGACTGACCTAAACAATTTCAGTTTCAGTTTTTGGTCGTGTCACTTTAAAAGAACAAAACTGAGGGAAAAGAAAAAAAAAAGTCCTTTTATTTTCTGCACCCTTATAAAGCAGTGTAAGAAGTTCTGTAATGTCTGGCCACATCTGGCATTGATTTCGTGTTCACTGTTGTGTTCTGTCAAATTGAAATGATGTTGCTGTGCTAACCGCAGGGAGCGATAACAAATACAAGAGGTGCCTCCAGAGTGCCTTGACACTGCTGAACAGTCAAACCACGGGACCCCACCAATTACACAGCTCCTTTTCCTTGGCAGACCTGCGTGTTAATTTGCAGGTATGAAACTGTCAGCAGAGCTTGTGTTGCAGCAGTGACACCAGATCTGTTATACAGATGAAGCTTTCCCCAAAGAGCAAAAATCATACTTTTATTATTTTTTTTAAGTGGCACCAAATGGCATGCCCCATGCACCAGGGATCTTGTAGTATAAAATCTAAGGATTGGACAGTTATTAAAAATGCAGAGGACTAACAGGTGCCATTGAGCATGGCTTTGTGCTGGGAGAGGGGAAATGAAGAACAATGTCAGGCTGTGGTCGTCTTGAATCTTTGAGAGTCTTGACGTCTCCCTTGCACCTGTGATGGTCCCTGGTGAGCAACATTACGGTATGAAATTCAAATTACTTGTAATGCTGTAGAAGTACGTGAGAGAAAGAGGAAAACAGAGAAGTAGGAACCTGCAGGAAGTAGAAAACTGGGGAAACTGGGGCCTCGACCAGAGGAGATTTAGGTTGCAAAGTGCTAAGGAAGAGAGGTTGGAGGCACTTTATGCTGTACTCTGTAGGGTCACAGAGGCACTGGGTCATTGAGGTGGAAAAAAGGGGAAAAAGGAACATATCAGCAGGCTGAATGTAAAAAAAGAGCTGCTGAAACATGGCAGCTAAGAAAGGGGGGAAGAAAAAAGAAAAGATGTATGAGCAGGATGAAAGAAGACAGGAAGAGAAAAAGAGAGGAAGAATTTAGTGTGAAGAACCATAAAGGCTGTTGCAGTTTGAAGGCCATTGCAGGGGAAGGATGGAGATATCAAATACTGGGTTAGCTATATGCCTCACTCTGGCAATATTGGACGCACGAACAGTCTGTCGATCATATAGCCTATCTAGGAGCGAATCAAGTTCATGAACAGCATGAACAACTATAGGCCCAAGTGTGGCAGTATTGAATTCACGAACAGGTTGTCAACTGTAGGCCCAATCGCCTTCCAAACAAGTAGCTGAGTTCACAAATAGCATGGTTTATTCAATGCAACATCTACAAAGCAAGTTTCAGATGTCAGTACAGGAAATTCTCTATTACAGCATGGGATGTTTAGCTAGCTCTGATGTACAATCATCACTCACCGCTGAAGATGGGAGAAGGCCCTCAGTCTCGAGTCTCCTCAGACAGCGCCCTGATCCAAAGAGAGGAAAGGGGATTCAGCTGGTCGACCATCCCAGAAGTTATGATGGAGTCTTCCCTATCATTTCCTTCCACCTTAGATCACCTTTTATCCTTTTTCCTTACATTTAAATAGAGCTTGAGTGACTATAGTCATACTTAAGTATTGTTACTGATGAGAGAAAAAGTGTCTCGCTTTCATTTAAAGGTACAGTTAATTGAAAATCTACAGCGCATGCTCTGTGAGGAGTGGTCATACCTCAGAGGCAGGTAACTTTTGGGGTGGAGGTGTGTTTTGACATTATAATGAGCTTATAATAAGCAAAGTTCAAGCAAAGTTCATCGGAAGGGAGTGACTTGGCACCCTTGCTGGTGCTGGCAGCACTGGACATCTTATCATGTATCTTCCATTGGGCAGCTACTGTGCGTCTTATCAGCAGCACAGCACAGGGAGTGCAACAGAGTTTGTCCATGGTGTCTTCACTCTGCTCCATCCTCCATTATTCCTTTTTGCGGCTACAAGGAGGGCAGATTGTGCTGCCTAGGGAACTGTGGAGGAGCAGAGTTGGTGTGTACCAGCCATCCTGGAAGTGTCAACTGTGTATTGCGCCAAGCAAGCTGCTGTAATGCCAAAACTTCTGTTAGGTCATAGTTTTTCTCTAAGTTAGTTCCTCCTTTTCAAGCAATTCTTCCACAGAAGCAGAGTCTTGTAACTAGCAATGGAGAAAGGCCTGGAGACCTTTGGAAAGAGGGATTCATGTTCAAGACTGTTGATACTGTTTGAAGAATTTACTGAAACTCATTTGGATCAACTCCTTCATAGAGATTTCTGTATTCCTCAAAAATCACCCAGCTAAGTCAAAGTTTATGAGAACCTGCCCAAGGGCTTCACCCTGGGCTATGCGAAGTCTCCTCAGCACTGGAACATTACAGAGGAGATGCAGTACTGGATCACTTCAGAAGGTCACAAGAGGAGATGACAGCCAAAAAACAACCAACCAAAAAAGCTTGACTAATAAAATTGATTTTTTTCCTTAATTGAAATACTTATTAATAATATATATAGATTATACATTTATTTCTCAATTATTCATTTTGAATTATGATTTAAAAATTGCTAAAGGTGCTTCACAAAGACAGAGGGAAAAACCCTGAGCCAGCCCAGTGGTGTCCTTGAAGAAGTCATGTGGAGGAACTCATAAGTGGGACTTTTTCAGTGTCATTCTGTGTGTACACAGATGCGGAGCAAATGCGAATTGGTCGCTCAGTCAGACTGCCACCATTTTTACAAGTTTGGAGAAGTGTCAATTTCTGGAATAGACGTTTTGTAGGATGTGCATAGACAGTGGAAGCAGGAATTGATCGAACTCTTCTTTCTGCTTTCTGGGTGAGTTGCACACGTACATGCTTGTCCAGACACCATGGAGCAGGGCGCTAGGAGTCCTTTTGGTGACACATACTTCAATAAGGAAGTTTGGGCAGTTCATCCTTTTGTATTTATCTTTCCCTGACTCATTTTCTGACTGAAAAGAGTCTTGTGGAGCCTGAAGTAAATCACCCTGTGTAGCAAGGTGTGGGGGAAGGTGGCATTTGGGTTATTTAACCCTGTTGGGTACTGAAACCAAGGCAACAGGCCAGTAGCCAGCTATGAAATGTCCTCATGCATGCATGAGAGAAAACACATTTTATTCTTCATTTTTAGTGTTTTTGAGTCTATTTCTGTTTTATTTTTCTTTTCCTCAGATGCACATCAGGCATGTGCTTTCTAAGTAGGAACCCTCACATGGTTTAAAAGTTCTTGTTCATCCTTCCGCACAAGACATGCTGCCAAGACTCTTTGTGTCAGCCAAAAGGATTATTTAAGTTAAAGGTTTTATATGTAATGAAGGAGCTAGTAAGGACACACATAGCGTACTTAATATCTTGACTTTTTGACCTTACTCTCTTCCAGAGCTTTTTTTTATCTATTTTCTTGAGCTGATTAAAGTTTGGCTGGCACCCAGGAAGGTAGTTTTGCAGTCTACCTATGGTAGCACGATCTTTATCCTTCCTTCTTTGTACCAGCTTTAACTCTGGCTCAGATAGATGATGAATATGTGTAGGGGTCTGATCCAACTGAAATGATTTTTTTATTTGTCTGTAGGATCATTGTGCAGCCAGATCAGCATCCCTAAGCCATCAAGTGCATAGTGTCCTGACTAGCAGCTTGTAGGAAGGAACATGCATCTGGGCATGAGGCAGGGTAAGGTAGCAACACAGTTTGCTAGGACCATGATATGCATGTCAAACAGGTTAGGATGAGTGCAAGAGCACATCTTCAGCCAAAGACTTTGTCTTTCAGGAACTATGAAATAGGTCCTTTCAGAGCATCTGGAAGCTATAGCTGGAAGCTATAGAATGCCCTAGCCCAGTTTCATCTCACCTTACTTAATGCCAAGACACTTATGATAGAATTTTTCTTTATAGTGAGTGGAAAAAATAAGTATCTCCAGAAACTGTCTCATACCAAGAGAGGACTGATAGAGGGATTCTTCTCAGTGCTAGCTAACTGAGGAACCAGCCTTACCAGTCTACAGATTGACATATCCAAGGTAAACTTTTAAGTCATACAAGACAAGTAGGAATGAATTACAAATAAAAATGTCTCTTAGGACTGTGGTAATTATTCTGAAAGTGACTTGCTAAAGTAGCTAGATCTAGTTCATGCTCTTTATTCTAGAGAATAAATAATAGCTTCAAATTTGCAAAAATATTTTAGGGCAGTTTATTTTGTGATAAATATTCTGGACAATTTTCCCATGCTGACAAAGCCTAAATTATATCTTTTCACAATCAGAGATAAACCAAAATAGCTGCCATAAGTGTAGGTTATATTTTCAGAATGGAGAATATATGTAGCTGTAAGGCTCTCATTTATCAGTTGGAAACATTCATGCACTTTTTGAAAAGCCCTCTTTAGAGAGCTTGAACCTTTCTCTTCTGTAGTAAATTCCTACTCTACAAAGCTCGGTGTGGTGCCATCCCCGCCTATGCACCTGCCATTTTTGCTTATTTTAGAGCATCCAACACTACACTCTAGCAAGGCTACGAAGATAAACTCAGCCTTGTATCAGAAAGTCAAACTGGGTTCTCTTTGGTTCCTGTTTGCTATTGGCAGCAACGATTGCAGAGACCACACACTGTCTTCAGCTGCACTTGACTGTTTTCTTCATGGGAGTTACAAGGTATAACTGCAGGCGGAATCTGACTTTGTAATTGCAGCATAAATTCTGTTTATATTGCACAAAATGGAGCAGGATTCAGAGCCATCTCTCTTAACTGCACTGGAGCAGCAGGATAACAGGAACAAAAAGCAATAAAAAAAATTAGTTACTAGAGTAAGCAGATGACTCCAACTATATTCAGTAAGAAGAACTGTTGAGTAAGAAATTGCTGTATTTGCCTGCTTGCTTTTTGAGGCAGAAACAATTTTTTTTTCTACTTAGAAAGTGCTTCTTAAATGCCATTTAAATTGTATAGAGGGTTCCACATTGTGTCTCAAGAAAGAATACAGTGTTTGCTCTTATCAGTCCCTAATGGGAATGAAGTAATGAAACAAGTTAATTGCTGTGTCAGAGGCGCAAAAGAACTAGAAGCTTTTCTAATGCACAAACGTATAATACTCACCTGTGCTGCAGCTGGTCTTTGACTCTTCAGGTTGGAAAACCTGGTATATTTATTAGTTAATATTCTTGTAAGTCTTGTAAGAGAGCACATGCGTTTCAGTGGCTATACTGGGCAGAGAACTGTTTTCTCCTCTACTTTTGTGCTATTGACTGAGCTGACACGAATTCTTCTGGCACATCAGTTAGTTACCTCTAAGGGAACACAAAGGAGGACTCTAAGGAGATTGCAAGGGACATATAAAAAAACCCTTCAAGTTACACTACTAGAAGCACACAAGCTTCCAACTGTTTGTGCATTTGTGTTTATTTGCTAGCTGTCCAGGTTGGCAGACAGTAGCAACGTGTCAATTCTCATCCACTGCCACTGTTGCTTTGTGCTAGTGTGCTGTGAGCACCAGTGCAATTGCTGCTCATTTACATTTATCGGAGATCAGAATGAGAACTGCTATTCCAGACAACCTTAAAAAAGTGATTTCTTAACCTTAAATGACTGGCAGTGACAAATAGACCTGTTCCCTGTTAGTTCATTTGTTTGAATCAAAATTGGCAATGACAGAAAGTCACTGCCGTTTGATAGCTGTTCATTAGTTGCTTTTAAATTAGATGAGAGTTCCAGCTATTTCCTGTCCTACTGTAGCTAAAGAGCCAGGTCTTGCTGGTGAAGTGTGTCGTGTTGTGAATTGTACATGGCGAGGGCAACAGACTTCTTTGATGACCCTTGACTCCAATGTCTGAAGCGGGAGTAACTGGACGATTAGGAAGGCAGGTGCTGGGCTCTCAGCAGGGAGGAACTTCAAGTAAGCAGCAGAGGAAAGAGCAGCAAAATCAGCAAAATGTCTAGGCCCTACTGAAATTCACCAAATGCAAGAATGATTGCTCTTGAGGCAACCTAATTTGCAGGAGATGCAGCTCCAAGATATTCTACTGTCCTAGAAAACAGGGTGCTTTTTAAGTGTTAGGGAAAAGACCAAATCTGAAGTTAAGCACTTTGGTAGACCTGCTGACTTGCCGATGCTAAGTGGAAAGAGCTTTCAACTGCAAAATGTATATACTAGCAACTATGAAACAAAAATCATAAGATATTCAGCATTCTCATCCTGAATGGTCAAAGGTACAAACTTGATTTTACTGGATAAAGGATAAACAGATATGCATATAAAGCTTTCAAAGAACATTGTGCTGGTTTTTGTTTGTTTTTTTGTTGTTTTCTTTTCCTTTTTTTTTTTTTTTTTTGAGTTAGCTGATGGTCTTGTGGTATCCTGGCCAATGTTGTGGTAAAAAGTGAGCTCTGCAAATGCAGTAGAAAAAAGACAGGAAACAAATGTCAAGGAAAAAGATTCCAACATCTATACTATATGAGTAATATAGATACATTAACATCATTCATACCTTTTTTTATTTTTGAATTCATGTATATATACATTTATACATGAATGTATATAAATGAATGTAATAGTTCAAATGTGTCTGAATCCATTCATTTTCATGAGTCTGTAAGAGGAATGTGTGGTAGATAATAAAATTCCACCTTAGAGAGGGACTTACATGGGCTTCCGTGTTATTAAAACTCTAAGCAAGAACTACTTAGTGGGATTTAGATAATATATTGGTCTTGAGTTCTGAGCTCAGCTAATGGAAATCAGCAGTTTTGTTGATTTCAAAGTTTTACGCCACTTCTGGGTATGTTTCTTAAAATGTTTTCACAACCTTGTGTGGTTTGGCAATGCTGTTTTTTGTCTTCTAAATAATAAGCAATATTAAGTGTTTGAATAATCTCTTTCATATTCTTCCAACGGTACCCAGAAAGCAACATCTTATCCTGAACTTGTTGATAAGCTAAAGGAAAGCATATGATTTTTTAATGTAAAAAAGTATGCTCAGTTCTTTTCTGAGTATACTTAGAAATGATTTTTTGTCATGAGACCTGAAATATTTCTCATCTCTCTCCAAAATGGAAGAACTTCCACTGACTGTTTTATTCATTTTCCCTCAAAGTTTGATTTGATAAGGGTTTCTTATGGAATATTCTTGCAGATTATTTATTCTGCACAGTAAATTGTAAAGAATTGAAAATGTAGTAATGAAATAATTCACCCTCAATCCTTAAGAAAAAATTTTAAAATGATTTTTTGGATAAGAGACTTTTTTTCTTACGTTTAATATTACAAATGCAGCATTTTGGAGTGGATTTGAAATCAAGAAAAAGAATATTTGCTCTCATAAATTGGTTGTTTGAAGGTGTTATTATACCAGGTCAGGTTATTAAAATAGGCAATTTAGCATTGCAATTAGTATGAACAATAATTACCTATAATTAGAGCTGATAGAATTTTTCTGTCAGAAAATGGTGACAAAATAATAATACTCATGAAATAATATGCTTAAGGAATTCACTGATTATGTAAATATATTCAACAAAAAATGTTAGACTAAAATGTTCTGATGAAATCAAATGGTAAGTTTTCACTTGATCATCATGACTTTATAATATAATTAATCATTTGATAAAAAATAAGGACCAAATCTTTTTGCAGCTTTGCTCTCTGCACTTGCCAAATGCATAATAGAAAGGGGGATATGGATGGCATACAGAAAGAATGTTGTGTGAATTATTTTAGAGAGAAGAAACTTAGAATCCCACCTGTGACTGACTGGTTTCTTGGTTCGGTAGTTCTGTCTCCAAAGTCTTTATTTTTTTTTTCACAATTGTCTCTTAAACTGGTAAATATCTGAAAAGAATGGCCTCTCTTCTCCCTCAGAGGCAAATAGCAAAAATTATTCTGCTCCAGGAATGTGTTGGATATAAAAACAAAAATAAACATGAGATGAATTTCTTTCAATTTTATTTTTTTTAATTTGGAGAAAAAATGGCAAACCTAAGGTTGGAGGCATTACTAAAAAAAGGAAAAGAAAAAAAATAAAATGTTGAAAACTGACATTGTTGTGTCTATAAGAGTTGTATCTTGACAAAATTCATTCAGAAGGTAGAGTCTAACAAAACATGCTGCTGTCTCTACCGCAATATTATGTCCAGTAAGTATTCAACATGCTATTAGACATCGACAAAATATGATAGAATCATGGAATGCCTAAGGTTGGAAGGGACCTCTAGAGGTCATCTAGTTCAACCCCTTTGCACACACAGGGTCACCTAGAGCATGTGGCACAGGGCTGCATCCCAGTGAGGTTTGAAGATCTCTAGAGAAGGAGACTTCACAACCTTTATGGGCAGCCTGTTCCAGTGCTCTGTCACCCTCACTGTCAAGAAATTTTTCCTTAAGTTTCTGTGAAACTTTTGATGCTTTAGTTTGTGGCTGTTTCCTCTAGTTCTGTTGGTTGCCACCAACAGAGAAAAGAGAAAAGAGACCAGGTCAATATTAACATCATTTGTAAATTCAGTATTGTGCCTATGTCAGAAGAACAGAGAAAAATTGTTATTATTCTTGTCATTGTTATTCTTGTCACATATGTGATATCTCTATTCAAAGAATGGTTGGATTAGATGATCTCTAGAGGTCCCTTTCAGCCTCAACCATTCTGTGATTCTGTGTAATATATCAATGATTCTGTGTAATATATCAATAACCTAAACATTTCCTACTGTAGAAACTAGATTAACAATTGAACCAAAATGTTCATTTCAGCATTGTTTTTTTATTTTCAAAGCAAAGCAGACTTGTACTTCTATTATTCCCAGCATAGTCCTTACTGGGTTGAAATGTCCCTAACTGTTATATCATCAGTATAGAAAGGTGTAATGGAGATCCTCCAAGGCATCCCTGCAATGATGAGGAGATCTATAAGTGGCACAAAGTTAAGTGGCAAACTTTTGACATGAGAGAAATAATTCCAACAAGCACTCATGTTATTCTTCCTAAAAAGGGAGAAAACATGTAAGCATATAAATGCATATTCCAGCCGAACATAACTGTAACAAAAAACATGCAGATATTGAAGTGTCAATATTGTAGGGAGGGATTGATCATATTTAATACTTGCTATCTAAAAACTAGAGTTTTAACTGAGTCTCCCAATGTAAAGATTCAGTGTCATTTTTGGATGTTGAAAGTATCCCAGCCAACCTCTATCTGCCTGTCCAGAAGGGCATCCCCTAAATTCTCCCAAAAGTTTGGCCAGATTTATAAGCCTAGTGTAGAAGTCTCAAACACATAGGGTCATCACAACTTCTTCCTGAACCATCTGTGCTCTTGTTACTGTTGAAGATAAAATACCAGGCAGGATGAACCATTGGTTTGACCTGTAGGTTGGTTCATATATTTTCTGTAGAGTCCTATACATGGTTCATCTGAAATCAACACAAAATGTCCAGTCTAAAATAGGTGTCTAAGCTCCACTAGAGAAACTACAGAGTGGAGAAGCACATGCATTTTAGAGGCACCTCACTATTTTAGATAATACCACAAAGATGGGATGATTTCCCCTCTGAATGTGCTTCATTCCACTAATAAAGAAACACACTGATGACTTGTTTAACCTAACTTCTAAATAGCTAAAGCTGAACATAGGTATCTTAATTATAGTACTGCTTATCTTTAATAGCATCCAGGAAGTTAGTTAGAGAGGAAGTTAGAGAGATCACAGATGTGTGATCTCTCGGCTCAACCTGAACCCAGTCAAGAATCTGGAAGCACCTTGTTATTTTTAGCAAACAGAGAGGGGTTGATTGAATGAGGGTATGGGCTCACCATGATGTGCATTACAAGTTGATGTCAAATGCTAGCAGAGCAAGTATTCATTAAGGCATTTGAAGTTTTGTGTGAGTTTTTTTCTGATGAAAAGATTGGTTTTAAGCTATGTCTGATTTTTTTATGGGGCAGAAGGTAATAGCTATGGAATTTCTTGAACTTTCATTTAGCAAGTGTTTGGGTTGTTATTTTCTAACGGAAAATAAATATTTTCTGTATGACTTTCTGAGTGGGAAGCCATCTTTTCTGAGCAACTCCTTGCCAATAGTGTAGGGAATCAACAAAGAGAAAAAAGAAAAGGAAAAAAGAAAGGAAGGTAGCAATTAGCATAATCCAAAGTATGATGTTGGGGAAGATTAGTGAAGGACCCAGATTTCTACCTCTCTACTTTTATTCAGCATATCAATTGTAAATGTTTCTGTCACATAAAACAAAAATAAGAAACCCATCCAATCAGACCCCCATGAATTTTACAGCAATTACATAACCAAAGTTATTCAGCAAAGAATCTGCAAGGGAAATTTTGCATAAGCAAATGACAGATGCAGCCTTTTGAAGTTTTTTTTTTTGTGTGTGTGTGAGTCCTATGGTTTATTTTTGAAATTGTTCTTGGCACTGTAATATATTTCCGAAGATTATGAAAGAGTTTAAATAAGAGAATTAGACAGATTTGCTGATAATTTTCCAGTCTAAATTGGGCATTAATCTTGTGATTGGAACCCTATCATCTTATGTACAAACAACAGGTGGTGAGAGATAGCAAGTTCTTCAATTAGAAATAACATCTCTCCTCTCTTCCCTCTAATTTCACAGAGATTTTCTAGCAGTCAGTTACGACTGTAAGCTAAAGTAACATAAGAATTACTCCACCAGAACAGATAAATGGTCCATCCAGTCTGGCATCTTGTCTCTGACAGTAGCTTATGCCAGATGTTTCACAGGAAGGTAAAATACCCACATAATGCACCTGTTTGTGTAATATTATACCATGAGATGAAATTTCTGTCTGTCCCCAGCTGGTGATCATTTTATGTCTGAAATAAAGCCTGTCGGCCCTATAGTTTTTAGTCTAGTTAGTGTAATTATAAGGCATATTCTTATTCACATAAATGCCTAATCGTTTTTTAATCTTGCTAAACAGATTTTACCTCTTAGATCCCAATATCTTCTTTCAAGTTCTTCTGCTTTTTCATGCATGCAGATTTGTTGACTGTGATCCAAAGGGCTGCAGTGGCTCCCTACTGCTAGCTCATGAGTCCCATTTCCCAAAGAAATGCTGTGCTGTGTTGCAAACAGGCAGGGTAGTCCACCCTGCAACAATCCCTGCTGAAGGTGATAGCAGGGTTATATGCATATGGAAACCACTTGAGAGACTACAGTATCATTCTTATATGCCTACACCAGCTATACATGCCAATCTTTCCTTTTCAGGTGTTCAGTCTGAAATTCTACCTTATCAGTTTAGGGTTCCTAGGGCACCAGGTCCATTAACGCAATGTAAGGACCGTGATTGCCTTCTATCCCATCCTGTGATCTTTTCTATCCTAGCTGTTGACAGTCAAGTAGAATCTTGCACACAGGGTAAAATGAGCAAAGTAAAGATTTTTCTAAAAATTGACTTATGTTAGTGGAAACTATAATTTGTTTTCATAGGTCTGTTTTTTCTTGCATGTATATTTGTTCCCCATCGAAGAATATGAGTAGTTTTCTGAAGAATAGGATACTTGGTTAAAGATAATCTGAGCTGGAACCTAAGCAAAGGCTAGTATTTGTGATTGATTACTATTTTGTTAATTAGCCCAAAATCCAAATGAAATCTTGTCCCTCTTCAGTAGATACTCAACAGTCACGTGCCAAGGGATGATGTAAAATCCTGGATAGTTCAACACAGAAATTAAAGGCAAAACTCCAACTGGGTTGAATGAAGTTCATGATTACTCTGAACCCCACAAATGGCCATCAGAGGAGGCAATTCAGCCCCAAAATAATATTGAATAAATGTTCTAGAATCATGCAATAATTCCTGCCTTCCTATTAGGAGACTTCAAGAGGTTCCCTAGTCCAGCAGTCAACAGGGTTAACTATGATATGAGACCAGATTCCTCAGGATTTTATCCTGTCAGATTCTAAAAACCTCCAATGTTGGAAAGTACATAACATCTTTGGACAGGCCATTCTTCTGTATGATGATCTTCACAAATGACAAAATTTTCCATATACCCTGTGTTTCAACTGATGTTCGCAGAATACCTCTCCATCCTACTAAATGCCTAGTAATCTGTAATTAAAGGAGAAAGGTGGAAGACTTAAAATGGTTAGTTAGATGCTCCTGAGTTGTGTCCAATGTAAGAGGAATGAGGTGTCCTCTGGAGATGTCTGTCCTTCTCTGTTAGAGTTCATGTAGATGATTAGTTTATGTCAGACCATTTTGTTTTTAGATTGACATGAATCTTAGAGAAGATATGGAATCAGATCACTTGGATCTGATTAGTAGAACTGGTACAGATGACTTCACAGTTCAGATACTCATGAGAGGAAGGAGGGGACTGACTGCTGTGGAAGATATACACAACCAGAGGCAGTATTGATTCTACTTCTGAGCTGCTCTAGCCAAGCTGATTTTTAATCCCAGGATGAAGATTCGTTTATTGGTTTTTAAATAGAATGTTCCGTTCTTAATGAACTCATCAATATAACAATATATTGACTCAAACTGCAATCAGTTGGTTTTATTAAGAAGACATTTGTCTCTCCTTAAATCCATTATATTTTCTGTATATATCAGCATGAATTAATACAATAAATAGCAACCTGTACAACTTCATTGAAAGCGATATATTTTCATTGGCGCATTTATACATAAAGTAATTACTTGCAAGTTAACAGGATAAACAAGCAACAGTGAAACACTGCTTTGTTGTTTTTTTATTTTTTCTTAACTTTCTTTAATGAAGTCTGGTAAATCATTGGCTCTGAATCTGGTATACTTACTGCACTGTAAGTATTGCAAATAATCATGAAATCCAAAGGTTTCTCGCTTTTAGTGGAGTTTTATTACTTCATTTCTCTGACATTAGTTACAGACCAAGGCAAAAAGCTTACTTGTAGCAAGTTTAAAACTTACACGGTGTCTAACTACTTTTAACTTAAATACAGGCAGGCATTGCAGATGAATAGTTCGGATGTCCACCTAATTTTTCCTTAACAGATTAAAAATGTCTATCAAGTCTAGCATCTCCTACATCCTGTTATAAAGCATTACATTGTAGATCATAATATAGCATGTCATGGTGATAATCTCTGATTATAATGAATGCTCATGATTCTTTTTGGTGGACTAGATTTGGAAATGCCAGTCTCAGAGAGGTCTTTTCCTAGACCTAACTTTCCCTGTGGAAAACAGTGATAGTGGAGAATTTATGCCAGCATATAGACTTTTTGTTACTGTTGTTTTTACTGAAACACCAGACTCAACCTTTCCCTTAAAGAAAAAAAAAAATAGATTTGACTGCATGAAATCTTCATGAAATTTTCTATTTTCAATTTCATGAAGAAAATCAATATTATCTAAATAAAAACTTTTGGTGACTGTACAATTTTTCATTCAAACAATTTTAGTTAGCAAAAAAAAGGGACTATAAATAGAATAATTGCCTTCTCATAACCTATGACCAAAATATAACAGTGCTCCATAATCTTCCCTTTTGTAGAAAAAAAATTCCCTCCAGTAGAGAAACTGAAGTTCCAACTTCCTCCAACTGAAGTTCCTTAATTTGTTTCTTTTTGCACATTTTCATAAGATGTCATAATATGTATTTATCTGTGCCTACAATATCTCAATTTGTTAGCTAGTTCTAGGCTATGTTTTGGTTGAAAAAAAATATTCATTTTGTTCTTCTGCTTTTCAGTATCTTAGCATCTGCTAAAAATATGCAGCAAAACACTTATAAATTATATGAAGCAAGAGGTCAATTTATATATTTGTGGTGTGTGTATGTGTGTGTGCATATGTGTAAGAAATCCAGCTAGCACAATCTGAAGGTCAGATAGGAAAGAACTGTAAGCAAATTTTGAAATTATTTATTTATATATGCATTGTTTTCACTGTATTTTTTGCAGAGAATTAACTGCAAAATGCTATCTGGAATTATAACTACAGTTTCCTGGCATTATATGATGAAGGGTGAAGCCAGATTTTCTATCAATTTGCATGAACCATAATTAGACATAGGCATGTGGAAAGCAGTGATAGTAAAGGGAAATGGGGGAACTTGGTGGTGGATCAGATTCTGCTACAGCATTTGCTGTGCTAAGCACTGCCAAGCAAAACAAGTACAACCCTCATATCCTTCTATGGTCAAATCTCTTTCTCAAGAAAAGAGAAAACAATCTATTCTAATGACTGTTGTGATTATTAAATAGGCTGTAACTGAAAAGAGAATATTTGTCACACTGATGGAAAGGTCACAGAGATGAAAAGGTTCATTTTATTCTCAAGACAGAAAGAAAGAAATATTCCCTCTGATTTTGGTGGAAAGATAGGTGCTACACTTCCATTTGTTTTAATATCTATTAATATTTTATACCCACTTTTCGCCAATGCAAGTCACGGCTCATCAATTAGCTTCAGCAAGATGATATAATGCCACTGATGACAATGGGCTAAGCTGATTTGCACCAGCTCAGAATATGACCAAAAAGGTGAAAAATCAATAGTGAATCAGACTCTTTATTATTTTTTAATCTTTGGTATCACTCATGTGTTACAAGACAATGACCAGTTATTTCTTTTCAAAGATCAAACTTCACTACGGACTTTCAGCTCAGCATCAAAAGCTGATATGGAAGGCCTTGAGGTCCTTCACCTCAACCTTTCTGAAGCACAAGTTTAATTGAAATTTAGCAGTGCTGACCTTCTTTCAAGTGCTTCATTTTACATTGCAATGCCTTGTTCTCTTTTATTGAGATGTCAAATCTGGAGATTTCCCCATGTGGTATTTTTAAAACCTGTGATTTAAACTTCCTCATTTTTCATCAGAGACTAAATGACTTCAATTCTCTTGTCTGTTGTAACTAGAATTTCCTAAAACCTGCCAAATCTCCTGTGATGACTGGAACTTCTAGAAACCACAGATATAAATTCAAAAGCATGACCTCTGTGGTAAGTCTGAAATTGAAGACTATCTTCTTCAAATGGATGGGGTCATTCTGGATTTGAAGAAAACAATACTAGACAAAGCACTAGTGAATACACTGTAGAGGAAAGTCTACCCTATGCTATTTTCTTTTTAGTCAGCCTTTGTTGTCTGTCATGTTTGTGTCTCCATCAAATACAGCTAGAATAGAATATCACTTTTCTTGAAGTGTAAGAATTTCCATTAAAAGAATGATGCACATAAAGTGCATGAAGTCATAGAGGAAATCTGGAACATGTTTTATAGAAATTACATTAAAAATTAGAACGAAAAAGTCTTAATCAAAAAGCTGAGTCACTGCACTGCCCAGTCCTGGGTTGTGAATTTAGATGATAACTCCAGGCAATCAGAGAAAAATAAAGGACCATAATGACAACGAGGACCAGCAGCCCTCACGGCTGGGTCACAGCTATACAGAGGTGCTGAAGGTGGGGAGCACATGCTGTGATATCTAGCTCTGTGATATTGCCCTTTGGAAAATGTTCTGAGAGAGATGCAAGAGAGATTTCCAAGGAAGGTGAAACTAGAGAAAGGGAGAACTGTGGAGCTATGGTTTTATACCAGGTGTGGTAGTTTCAATAGCTATATCAGAACGAGTCAAAGGCGGCAGTGAGAAAAGTGTTGTGAATAGGTGTGGCTTCACCAAATAGTTATTCATACTAAAGAAAATTAGAGATCAATAGTTGGACTATCAGAGATATGTATTTGATCAGCTCAGGAAAGTATCAGTTTTGAAAAGCACAGAGCCTTTGCCCTAGAATATATTGTGAAGTTATGGTTGTGCTAAAGTGGAAATTAATGAGTATTGTGTCTACATTACCAAACACTCAGACTTGATTATTAGAGAAATGCAACAAGAGGAATATATGCTCTCAGTTTTGTTTTTTAAAATAATTACATTTGGACAGTGGATTACATATCTGCTTAAGGTTACATATCTGCTTAAAAAACAGATATCTAAAGAAGAAAGGGAAAGATGGTAGGTTAACTTGTCCAAATCATTAGTGAAAGTTAGTGTGAATGAGTCCAAAATGATAAAATTAGGGATGCAAATTGCAAATATGGAGTTGAAATGAGTGAAAAACATATTGTTGGGTAATAATATCATTTTTCAACAGAAAGGATGAACACCTGCATGGGGTAACAACTGAAGGAGTGAAGACAATCTTTTTTTTTTAGATTCTATAACACATAGAATATCTGGGAATATCATTAAAAATAATATTAAATATATAACATGGTGAATTTTGAAACGTATGTGCCGTGGAAACAATTTGAGAGCTGAAAAGATGCTTGTATGCCATTTAAAAATGTATCATCATCAATGACTGCAGGATCACAAAAGTGAATTGTGAAGGTCTATTTCTCAAATAGAAAAATTAAAAAAGAGTCAGGATGGAATTATTTTTCTTGAGGCTATGTTAGAAGCAAAGTAGAGGGTCATGACAAAAGACAGGAGATTTAAAAATCTCAAAGAATCTCTTAAAAAGACACCAAAGAACAACCTTATAGAAGGAGAGCACCCTTTCAATTTTAGGAGGAGTGAGCACTTTTGCACAAGGGCTCACTGTGGAAGAGGCTGGGATGGTCCCGATGCTACCATCCCTTTTACGGAGATGTGAAACAGAAGGACAGAAAAAGATCTACTTGCAATTGGTGATGGTGAATTGGTAGAAAACCATCATGAAACAGTTTGAGAACATCATTGTACTACCAGACTTGTGAGACCTGATGGTGTTGTCTCCAGCTCCCAGTGTCCTTTACCATCTCCGGGCAAGTATTGGCAAAGAAGTTCTGGGTTTTGGTGGTGAATCCCATGCATCCTGGAATGACACAACTGCTCAATAACATAGCATTTGTATCCACAAATCCACAAAGTTTTATCCTGAAAAGGGAAGCACTGGTTGCTCATCATCCCTGACCTCCAGACTGGCCAATAAGGAGGGATTCTTTACTCCTTTGGGAAACATAACTTGCTTGGAGCATCTGACACAGCTAGACTAGTTTTTCTAATCCTCCCACATGAGTGGGTGGGTTAGAGCAACATTGAGTGAAAATTGCATCCTGTTGCTCTCACTGTTCTTTTCTGCTGTATTTTCTTGCAAATACTTATAGAAATTCTTTCACTGTTTCTGTACAATTTCTCAATAGTCTTTCATCAAATGGTAAAAATATCCTCCCTTATAAGTTCATATATCACAGCAACTTTATTATCTAGTTTCACTGCATTCTTTCCCCTGGTTGACCTTACAATTCCTTACATTAAAAGTTTTTGGAATGCGATGCTTTTAATTTTTTGAAATTGGAACAATTTGTTCTGCTGAAGTTATTTGTTAACATATTATGCAATGTATTTTATATAAGTATCTGTGAAAATGAATAGCTTTTAGGCAGAAAGTTAAAAACCCAGTTAAAAACTCTGACTTATTCTTTCTAGCAGTAAAGGGTTCAGATCCTCCTTCCACTGTAGTATTGCTTTAATTTTCATGGAATCCTGGAAATTCTTGGTGTATTATTAAATGTGCTGGGAAACAAAGACTGAGGGACTGTTACCCTGTGTTCTGCAATAAGATCTGATACTCTTGTGTCTGATTCTTAAGTCAAAATCAGATCTACTTATAACTAAAAAAGCTGCAGCTACTGCAGGAGTGCGCTTAGTAGAAGCTTGAGCTTCTATTTTTTGCTGTAGGCTGCAGTTTCCCACTAATAAGTCATACACAAAGGAAATGTTATACTGAGTGAAAGCAGAATATTCCTTTGTGACTGCTGTGGAGAGGCGAACCCAGCTGGATCAGGCACTAGCCCTTAGAAAGGGGGCTCAGTTACCAAAGCAATGCTTGAGTTCTGAACTCTGCAGACCTCAGCACCTTTCTGTTCTGATTTATCTCACAGTAAGAAAAGAAGGTCCTTGGATTGTTTTTATTTTTTTTTTTCTTCTCACTAGGGTAAGATTTAGCACATCATCTCCTGTTAAAAAATGGAGACTGCATGAGGAATCTGAAAGGACAATGTGCTCCAGTGTCACAAAAGACATGGTTTTCATTCTGTCACTGTCACTGGATTCCTCCAAGATCTTGGGCAATCATTTAACTGTAGAAAGCCTTGGTATCCCTGCTGTGAGAAGGCAATAATAATACTTATTTCTACTTAAAAATAATATTGTGTTATCCTGATGGATTATTAGTCTTGGATTATAGCTCCTGTGTATGTGTGCTAAATGAATGAGGATTTTTTAGATCAGTGATTTGGATCAAGTATAACTTTAATCGAAATCAATTTAGCTTTGATGTAGCCAAGAGAATATTGGAGAGCTGCTTAGGGAAAAACAAACAAACAAATAAAAGGTGTCTAACATCTGAGGAGGATAAAAAAAAGGGATGACTCTCCTACTTTAATGTTTGCAATCGTTATTGGAGGGAACTGAGTGTTCAGAATTTTGGAAAATTGGGCATTATATACCTTGCCTAACTGCAAATTTAGGACTGTAACTTTATGATCTTGGTTGTGAAAATGTCTGCTTAGGCTTTGATGTAAGGATACTAATGTTTATAAATCTTATCAGCAGTGGATTACAATATCTTCTTGCTTGATGTATCTTGAAATACAACTCACAAACAAACAACAGCATAAACACCTCCTTCTCTGCAACCAACGGATGAATCATTTTTCACTGCATCTCCCATAATTTACCCCACTGCAGAGCGGATGGTTAGTCTAAACCTTCCTGAACGTAGGGGAAATTGCTACAAATTGCATCCTTCCCTGCTCAGCTGATGGCCTTGGCAAATCTAGGCCTGTTTCAGTAGGACAGATTTTAAAAGTTATAAACCTCTAGAGATAGATTTAAATAGGTAGCTGTAAACTACCTGAACTTTCATCTACCTGCTGATTTCTTTATTATTTTTTATCCATTTACCATTGGCTCTCAAGGCTGATATCTGCTTTTTAAGGTTAAGCTTCTCTAACCCATTTTAAACCTAAAGGGTTATCCTAATGTCACCGAAAATGGGAAAAAAACTCTTAATACCAATGCAGTATTAAGAAGCAGGCATTCACTTTATTGCAGCGCTGGATGTATGGGAGATAGCTCCACCTATCATGGACACCCTAAGGTGCACTTACTGAAGCTTTTATTTCTCCATTATCTACATATGCATTAAGCTCTAGGAGTGATTATACATATTCATTCTATTTCCCAGAACTAATTATAATATACCCCACCCTACTGTGAGTGTGCCCTCTGTCCCTTTGGTGGTCTCTGGTGGTCTTTTGAGACCCCCTGGTGGTCATCTCGCTGTGTCCACTTGATGTCATCCCAGAATTCACTTCTATATACGGCCCTATTTTGGCTCAGAGGCCTTGTGTAGGTCCTACTGCCCAGTTCCAGACAGTCCTTCGAAGATATAGTGGTCCTTATCTTCATCTTCGACCAGTCTTTGCTGTTCTTGTTCATATTCTCTCATGATATCCCAGGAACACCTGCTGTTCTGTCTGTACCTTCCAGTGACAACAGCAAAAACATGTCCTTGGGTACATCCTCTTCCTGGGTTACTCATAACACTAAGTCAATTAAGTGTTCAAGTAAGTTTTAGAAGCCAGGTGAAGGAAATATGTATCAAAAAATTATTTTCTAGCCTTAAAATGCATGAGTATGATTTAGAATCACAGTTTTTTGTCAAGCTCTGTAAGGTTTCACCTTATCCTTTAGGATTTGGGACTCCCTAGAGACACCACAATGTGTTAATAAGTCCATCAAAGACAGACTATGTATGTCATTGTCTATTCTGTCTATCCATTTCCCACGCCACCTGGGTGACTTTAGTCAGGGTGCCCCGTCAAAATGAAATGCTCTGCAAGTCCTGAGGGACTGATGGCACTTGAAAGCTTGGCCAAGAAGTTGAAACTTGCTTTGATTAAAATGGAAACTCCCATCAAGTCCATTCAGACATTTGACATGTATCGTCAGTCAATTTTGCATTTT
This sequence comes from Crypturellus tataupa, assembly GCA_034781795.1. NCBI lineage: Eukaryota > Metazoa > Chordata > Aves > Tinamiformes > Tinamidae > Crypturellus > Crypturellus tataupa. Next base: position 1,202,656 of record JAWLRI010001085.1, read on the forward strand.
AAAGCCTGCTCCGTTCTGTCCATCTCCCAACCTTGCTGTTCATGTGCTTTGTTCTTTTACAGAAAATGACTGTGTTCAGGCAAAGATGAGGACTTCAAGTGTTTTTCAGTTAATTAACTCCTCACAAAGGTGATTCTATTTTTTCCCTTCTCAATTCCTGCTCTGTTTCACTGCTAAGTTAGTTTGCTTTTCTTAGAGCAATCTGACTATCTTTCTAACTGATGGCTTCAGAAAGCATCTGTTTAAAAATTCATAGCAAGATTTGCAAAACTTCAATTTTTTAAGTCACCTTGAATTTTTATTATTTTGTAGTACTCTAAGAAAACTAGCTCAAAGCTTAAAGCACACTCTTTGTTCTTAAGGATAGACCCTCTGATTACAAGCCTGAGACACACAACAGGCACGAAGAACCTTGTATTCCTCTTGTCTTTGATAAAGGCAGTATACATTCTTGGAGAAATTAAAGGCCTTCACTTTCCGGTGCTGTCAATCTTGTACTTTTTATGGTCCTAAATGTAAACTAAAAATTAAAGCAATCTTTATGCAGATGGAATGATTGCACATCCAGTAGCCTGTAAATAAAACAGCTGATTGCCTTTGACTGTCATATTCTTTCTCTCTTGCACAAATAACATATTTCAGAAAGCTTCTGAAAGAATTAAAATCTTTTCATATTAGTTTACTTTTCCTCTGTGTATTTTTGTTACATCGTAAGTCTTTGAAATCTCATCTGTGCCAGGTATAAAAGAAGCTGGAAGAGAGAAAATGCTTTATGAAAAAGAATGAGATAATCTTAATCTAGATGTAATGGAGATGACACCAATACTGCTGAATGCTGGTTGATTGCTCTTATGGATATTATTATTGGTAATATTACTGGAAAGGATGATGGATGACCAGCTGCTGGAGACCCACTGTATCATGGATAATGCAGCATCTCCTGGCTCAGACTATGGAGCAAAGGGTGACTCCATGTTTCAGGATGATTCAGTCCTTGCAAAAGTTTCATTTCAACTGCAATCTTACAGGTAAACAGAGAAACTCCTTTTCTCAGACCTGTCCCCTGTGAACTGAGTGACTTTTTGTGGCATCTTTCTTCACTGGTGTTGAATCCACATCTCTTCCCTGGAGCATCACTGAACCAAAGATACCGACATTGACCATTGGCATGTGAACTGTTACATTCACAGAATCACAGAATGGTTGAGGTTGGAAGGGACCTCAAGATCATCTAGTCCAACCTCCCTGCTCTAGCAGGGGTACATGGCACAGGGTGGCATCCAAGTGGGTTTTGCCTGGGCAGCCTGTTCCAGGGCTCTGTCACCCTCACAGCAAAGAAGTCCTTCCTCATATGGAGGTGGAACTTCCTGCGTTTCAACTTACACCCGTTACCCCTTGTCCTGTCACCGGCCACCATGGAGAACAGCCTGGCCCCATCCTCCCTACAATCACCCCTCAAATATTTGAACATGTTGATCAAATCTCCTCTCAGGCTTCTTTTCTCCAGACTAAACTGGAGAAAGTCTCCAGACTTCGATATTCAAACTGCAGAACTGGGAAATGCAGAACACTGCAACTGCCTGCAGCTCAGTCAGGTTGCGGAGAGGGGGAAATGAGGTATTTTGCTGTGAATCCATTTAAGGAGAGTTCTAGTTTCAAGGTTACAGTTTCACCTTTTGCTTTTGGCTCCCTGGAGTCTCATACTTGTCTATAGCTGATATATTGTTTTGTTAAGCATTTGCTTTTCTTTGGTGGTGTCTGCATTTCAGTGACGAAGTGATTTTGGCAACATGGGTGTAATATGTACTGACACTTGTGATCAGAGAATTAGAGCTTCAAAATTTGATGTACTTGTGTTTGAGTGGATATGGATGAAATGGTTTCTACTAATATCATCAAAATGTTATCAGCCTTTTGCCCTTTCAGATACTTGAACTTAAATATTCAATTTTATTCAATTTATACTATTAACTAATACAGTAATATAGCTGGTTGTGAGAAAAAAGTCAATCTGAGATTCAAGTGAAAAATTATATTTTAGTATTACTATTTTCCACTGCTGTAGTTGAGGAAAATAAGCAAAATTTACACCCGTCTAGTTGGTGCACCTTTTATTGTGAGTTTGCTCACTTCTTTATTTGCCTCTGATTTTTTTACTATTTTTACTTAATGGTAAAATTTTCACTCTTTTTTTTTTTTTTGGTTTTACTTTATTTTTACTTTATTTTACTCACTTTATTTTTACTTGATGCTATTTTTACTTAGCTGATGGAAAAATGTGTTCTAAATGGATGAGCTTGGATGACAGCTGTGGTCACTTCCAGTCTGCACAGAAAAGATTGCTCATGTTGTCTATTTATAACTGTTTTTTTTTATATAATATAAAGGAGATATTAAGACAGCATCTTTGCAACCATGCTGTGTTAATGAATGAATCTGAACAAAAGAAAATTCATTTGGATACGTTTGGAATCTTTCAACTTACCCTATATATCCACTGCTCAGACTTAGATTTAAAGATTGACATGCACCTTCTGACAGCTCTGAGGATACAAAACGGCAAAGGAAAGCACAATGAAGGAAGGAAACAAACACAAGGGAATAATACAACAAAGGAAAGACTCAAGAACTGTGGTAAAAGAAAGAGCTAGTGACCTGGTGATACACAGAAATAAACAAGCATGCAAATCCTGATCAACAGTGATAACTTTTGGTAAAGAAGGGATCCCACCATGGTGTGCACAGATGGGTTGCTTGAGAATAGCAAGAGATATACTTTGTGGATCAGTAAGTCAGAATCTGGCACATGCTCAGCAAGGCTGTACATAGCAGTAGGTGCACTCGTTGGAGGGACAAGGAAATGATTTCTTTTCCTACAGCTTCTTATCAATGCATTGAGGTTTCTCTGCACTGTCATGTCTGAAGAACAGTATCTCCAGCCCTGGTCACTCATCAAACACAGTTTAGGACCACACGGGAGCAGTGACAGCACTCTCACTTTGTCTGTGCTGCAATCCATAGAGTATTTCAGAGATAAATTATGATATTGCTGTATACACTTGTATTCACTCTTTTGTCACTTTATTTTGCAGGTATATTCACAGGTGACCACAAAAAAAAAATAAAAAAAAAAAATGTTTGGGAATATCTGCCATTCAGAGGGATCTAGACAGGATGGAGAGTTGGGCAGAGAGGAACCTCATGAGATTCAACAAGGACAAGTGCAGAGTTCTGCACCTGGGGAGGAATAACCCCCAGGCAACAGGACAGATTAGGGGTTGACCTGCTGGAAAGCAGTTCTGTGGAGAGGGATTTGGGAGTCCTGGTTGACGACAGGTTACCCATGAGGCAGCAATGTGCCCTCCTGGCCAAGAAGGCCAATGGGATCCTGGCTGCATCAGGAGGAGCGTTGCCAGCAGGTGGAGGGAGGGGATCCTGCCCCTCTGCTCAGCTCTGGTGAGGCAGCTCCTGGAGTATTGGGTGCAGTTCTGGGCTCCCCTGGACAAGAGGGACGTGGAACTTCTAGAGAGGGTCCAGCAGAGAGCCACAAAGATGATTAGGGGACTGGAGCATTTGTCATATGAGGAAAGACTAAGCGAGCTGGGCCTGTTTAGCCTGGAGAAGAGAAGGCTAAGGAGATCTGATCAATACCTGAAGGGAGAATATACGGAGAATGGGGCCAAACTCTTCTCCCTGGTGATCAGTGACAGGACAATGGGTACAAATTAAACACAGGAAGTTCCACCTCCATGTGAGGAAGAACTTTCTTGTGAGGGTGACAGAGCCCTGGAACAGGCTGCCCAGAGAGACTGTGGAGTCTCCTTCTCTGGAGATCTTCCAAACCTGCCTGGATGTCACCCTGTACCCCGTGCTCTAGGTGTCCTTGCTTGAGCAGAGGTGTTGGACTACATGATCTCTAGAAGTCCCTTCCAACCTTAACCATTCCGTGATTCTGTGATTCTGTTATTCTGTTATTCTGTCTGTGTTCAGGCCTAGTCCTGTTTTCCAAACTATTTGCAAATTTGTCAGATCAAAGGTATCTCTTCTGTACAACTCATCTCCAAAGCTGTCTCTCCACAGAGGAGACCCTGGCTGTGCAATGAGAGACTTTTATTCAGATCCTGGGGACACAACGAGGTCAAACACATATTAGTGCAAGGGGCTAGAAAGCTTTATAAGACACAGATCCATTTATATTCTCTGAAGTATGGTGACCACCTCCAAGGTACTCCTCTCCTTTATCTGCCCTATAGCTGAACATGAGCATTAGAGAGTAAGAAACAACTCTACAGATAGTGCAGTTTCTCTGACACATTTGTGAGCTGAGGACCAGTGACTTTCCAGAGAACTGTCATTATCTTCCTTGCATTCCAGAGGCAAAACTGCAAAACACCTGTCACTTGTTAGGTGTAAAGTTGCAAAATGATGTTCCAGTCTTACGTTACTATTTGTCACTGCCCCACTTGCAGTCAATACAGAGCTATCAGTTGTCTTCCCTTCTGCAAGCTGTTTCTCTCTTTTTTTTTTTTTTCATTTAGAAGCAGCTCAGTAATAACTCTTTCAGAGTCTGGCATGAGGTATTTTTTTCCTTCCTCGTGTTAATGTCTGTCATCTGCCCTTTTGTCTTGCTAGTGATTATCATCCAGTTTACCGTAGTGGAATTAGATATGCTATCTGGTCCTGTCCTGGGAGGCAGTGTAGGAAGGAAACAGACCAATAATACAATTCATTAGGAAAACTTCATAGAGAAATAACTTGAACATGAGATTTAACAGCTAGGCACATTGGTCTGCCTTGTCACAAATAAAATAGCATTCTTCTTTTTTTTTTAGGGCTATGCTGTGGCTTGGGCTTGGATTAAGCATCTCCGTGAAAGTGGAAATAGGAATAAGTTTTGATTTGACCTCCTTAATTTTCTCTGTGGGCATGAATGGACAAAAAGGGCAAGGGGGAGAAGTTTTACAGTTTTCTTCCCTCTGAGAAGAAAGTCTATTTTCCAAATGACCTGAGTTTAAAGTGAATGCTGCAGTTTGTTTTACCATAACTGTCTGTGCCCAGGCAAAGACGTTTGGGGCTACAGAAAGAGTTTTTTAAAAATATATACATATATATGGATGGATATATGTATACATAAATATACCTACACATCTGCATATGTACAGATACATTTGTATATGCATACATATATGTATGTATATATATTATTTGGTTTTATCCTAGGGGAGACTCATCAATAAGTAGGGATCAGAACTAGAGTAAACTGCTGTCCCAGCCTTCCTGCCCCTCTGGGGAGCTAGGGAACATTAAAGAAGAGGGCTGTTTTTTGCTGTTGTGCTGAGACGGGAGAAAATGATTATCCTACAAAGCAGTGAGAAACTGAGTTTTAATGCACCACATTTTCTCTGTGGGTTGAATTTGGATTAGCATGACCCTGAGTAAGCTTGTGCCTTTGGGATATAATCTGAGCTTTACTGACTAACTAACCACAGATGATGATAAATAGATTCGCCTACTGCCCAATATTTAAGATTAATCCTCTGTTTTTCTCTTTTAAAAATTAAGAAATCAAAGTCAGCCACAACCTAATTTCCTTAATTTTTAAAGTAATTTGCACATGATGCATTATTAAAAATCAGATTTAATCATCCTCTGCTTTTGAACTTGCTTTTATATAAACATATCTGGTTTTGTTGTCTGCTTGGCTTGTTTGAATTAACTTGGAAATCCATGCAGTTTTCAGCCTCTGAATGATACATTCCTCATCCCTGTCAGCTTCTGCAGGGAAGGATTGGTTGCCACAGCAGTCTATATTAAAGCCATGGTTGTGGATGACGAACCCTCTAAAGTGTGAACTTTTTATTTTTTTAATGCCACAGCAGATTCTCAAATTATATTCTGTCTGTGACTCAGATTCCAAATGCATCTTTTTGAATAATATCTTCACGGTATACAGCCGCTGAAACTTCAAGAAGTGTGACAGTACATTCATCCTCTATCAATCACCAATGGATCTGACCTTTTTTTCGGTTGACTGAAGTGCAAAGCCTTTGTAAGCACTTTTACACATATCTGGTGGTGAGGTTTCTTCCCTGTGCAACGCTCTTTGGCTTTCAGTGGAATCAGAGACCCTTCAAACTTTGCTTCAACTAAGACAATTTATCAGAAATACCTATGAAGCATAAGGTGGTTTTCTCTTTTCTTCCTTTTTCTCTTGTTCCTGAAATGAAGGTCTTTCCCTGTTGCAAGATTTGGGGAAGCAGTATTTTTTTTTAGTTTTACTTTCCACCTTGCTTGTCCCAACCCAAATGTCAGCTGGTGGGGAAGGTTTTTGTTCATTTGGTTTCTTCCCCTGAAAGGAATTTAGCTCATTCATAGGGCTGGATACCAACTGTTTTTTTGGGGAGTTTTTTTGTGGCTTTTTTTTGTAAAAGCTCACTTATTCATAGAGGCTTAGACTAAAGGAATTTTTCAGATACTTTTCAAGAAAGAAAATATATGTTGGAGAAAATGAGAAAGGTCATAATTTAAATGACAAGAGGAACTTGGAAGAAGATTTTTTAGAGTCACAATATTCAACTATGACATTATTAATAGCCTCAAAGTAAGTACAGCAATATCCAACTCCCTGAAAATGCATACATCCCTGTACACAGGCTTCCAAACCAGTTTGGGGGGTGCATCTTCCATGGTGCTCTAGGTTGCTATTTAACCCCCATATCTGCTTTAGAAAGTAGATGCTCTGATATTACAAATGGTGTATAATGTGAGCAAAAAATATAATTTGAAGATTTTGTGATGATCAGAAAGTCTTGCATCCACAGAAGCAGCATTTTAATGTCACAAATTCTATCATCAGTGTCTATTACATACTGATATGTTGTAGTTGGGAAGCTAATGAGAGTAAGCCCCTAGTCCTAGGCTGTCTCATATTTCTTTGGAATTTGAAAGTATGAAAGGTCTATAAAATAAACAAAAGGAGGAGGAAACTAATCCCCCTCCCTCATCTTCTCCCAACCTAAGGCATCTGTGTTGGATGATATACATTATGATTTACTTCAGTTGTATGCAAAGTACAATTTCTTCCCAATCATCCTACTCTTTCTAACAGATTCCAAACTCCAAAAACACTGAAATATATATTCATGTTTCCTCTACATTTTCTTCTGAAATAATTGACCACTGGAAATTAAAACAAACCTTTTCCTCTTGAATAGAACAAAACACTTCATCTGATCCAGCATAATTTATTGTAATATTTTTCTGGGGTTACCAGTGAATGAAAAGATGAGTAGCTTTCATGAAGCTTTCCTTTATGTCCTTTCCCTGATGTCTTTGGACACTAAATAATGTGGTTTTTTTGGAATTATAGGAATGGGGAGTAGAGCTGAGAACAGCTCACACTGTTCTATTCGTTTCTTATTTCTTTTCCTGTTATGGCTTTTTGTTGTGCAACTCATTTGCAGATAATGAAAAGGGTTTCCTCACTTCTGTCAAAGGTGTTTTATCTAATTGAAAGCAACCAGCAGGTGGTTCATGTAAAATCTCATTAGCTTATGATTGTTTTTGACACTTCTTTGAAGGAATGTTACATTACCTTACAACTGCAAATCCATCCTGTGTCTAGGTTAATTGTCATGAATTATAACATATAGAGCATTCACTTTTATTTTATTTTATTTTATTTTATTTTATTTTATTTTATTTTATTTTATTTTATTTTATTTTATTTTATTTTA
>JAWLRI010001085.1:1210491-1297061 GCA_034781795.1 Crypturellus tataupa
TTATTTTATTTTATTTTATTTTATTTTATTTTATTTTATTTTATTTTATTTTATTTTATTTTATTTTATTTTTAGAAGAGGGTATTTTAGCCCTCTTCTAAGCTAATCTAAGATATTTTCATAGCTTTCCTTACTGATCATTTTGCAAACTCAGTATCCTCTCAGTGTCATTATGTGCTGGGGAAGCTGTGTAGGTTGTTGCGGGGAGAAGAAGTCTCCAGCTCAATAGCTGGACTCAGAGTCCAGCTATTGTAAAATTGCTTTGGCCTTCTGTTCTCTAAGGCCTGAATCATTTAGAAGACTCAAACACATTTGAGTCTTCTCAAATTTGACATAGGCCATCAACATGGTCATTTGACATAGGCACGGAGGAGCTTATTTCTAAAAATTGACTCTACATCCTAAAATGGTGTCCATAAAATGATTTAGATTCCTGAACTCTGGTGTTAGACCTTAATGTTAAACATTTAGATTCTTAAAATGCATATTTACTTCTGAAGGTGAATGGCTTTTACTTGTAGATCTCATTAAGTGTTTAAGATTGTTCTGTTAAAATTAAAAAAAAAACCCACAATGTTCCTCTGCTTGTCCCACTTATATGGGTTGACCTGGTTGATATTCTTGAAGAACACCTAGCAATTTGGGAGTCAGGCAAAGACAAAAAGTACCACGACCACTTCTGCTTTATCTATCATCTACTATGTCAGTGGCTAGAGTGTCATATACAGCCTGTAAAACATTGCTACTAAATACATCTTTTCCACCATTGATACCACTATTCCAGAAGACGATAGTCTTCTCAAATGCCACCTTTGTTATTCTGTGCAGAGAAGTAAGAAGGAGAGAGAAGGAAAAGTTGGTTTCAGTCACACACTTAAATGTTTTCTTCTGAGCTGTTTTTCATTATCTTTAAAGCTGTACAAGTCTTAATCTGCTGGCAGAATTTCTATCAAGGGACCCAGTGTTGAGGGATAAAGAAATCTGGATAGATGTTTAAACCTGAAACTCTTTCTGAGTACTTCTGAAACATTAACCAGGTTGGCATCTGATTAGACACTAAGCACTATAACAGCAGTCATGAAGGAAAGGTTCTCTCTCTCTCTTCTTGTTTCATTGTCCATTTGGGACTTGTTTGAGTCTAATAACTTTGGGAGGATTTATGATTTTCCAGAATGATTACTGGAAAATGTATAGCCCTAGATGGGTATCTATTTTCTATTTTTTTCATATATACTTATATCCTGACTTGCAATGATTTTATATATCCTAGAGCTTGGAAGTGGTACTATATATATATTTATATAAACAAATTAATCTTCATAACATAGTAAAATATACAAAAATCTTGACATAACCTTCACCTCTCAGGGTAGTGTTTGTGTTCTGTCTTGTCTTCACACCTACAAAATGAAATGTAAAGATAAGCAAGGGACGCTGTCAAAGAACAAAACACAAGCAAAGGTGATGGCTGTAGTTCTCAGCTCATGCCCAGATTGGCAGCAGAAAGAAAGGTCTGACAGGCAAGTCACTCTAATTCATCAAGAAAATCTTAGTTACCATCAAGGTCATACAAATTCAGCATACAGTGCAACTGATTTGTTGTTGTCAATGAGTTTCCCATTTACTCATGGTACTTTTGTTTTCAGAAAGATTTAAATGTATTGCCTAGAGGATCAGCACATCTTCATACTGTTGAGTTCTGATTCTGCTCTTCACTAGCCTCAGTAAGGCAGATTCTCAATTAAAGATAACTAGTGAATGCATAATCTGTTTTTCATAGTCTTTTTCTGTTAAGAATGACAAAATTTTCTCTTATCAGCATTCCCTCTAGGTCCATAAAATACTATGTGACCCTGAAATTATTTTCACAAAGTTTTCCTTCTGGAAAATAACCACACTGTAATATGCTATCTTTTGCTGTTAAAGAAATAGTGAATCTACTTTTCTTCAATTTTTCTTTTCCTTTTAGCTGAATGTGAAAGATAACCCAGAAAAAAAAAAGTGGTTCTAGTTCTGTCTTCTGGGCTTTTGAAAATTATTTCTCAATATGTGCAAAAAGGAGAATTAATCTTAGGACAATGAGAATAGCAGTGCAATTAACCTGATCTAGTTGCAAAGTATGAATCTTTATGACAGTATCACCAGATTTAATAAGTGATTTTAAAGATAGGCATATACAGGGTAATTTCAAGGAGTGAGGATTCGTTATTAGTGTTTTAGCTGTCATTTCAAGTGATCTGGCAGAAGAGAGTGCATTTTGTGTCACCGCCCAGGAGGGAAAATCATTTCTCCAAAGTCAAGCAAATGTGGATATGATAGACATGAAAATACATAGCTAAAAATTAGTGAGATACATGAGTAGTGTTTGTGTCTGTTTTGCTGTAGCTAAGAAAAGATGCTTGTCACATTTCCATCACTCTGAGGCACTCAGAGTGAAGAAGTTCAAGTGATGATGAAAAGGAAATATAAATATGCTATAGTAATAAGAGACATTTCAAATAAGTAACACCAGAAAAAAGAAGTGCTGTGTCAGGAGCCCAAGAGCTACCTAGGTTAAGAAGAATATATAAAATACCTTTGGATGAGAGACAGAAAAATGCAGGAAATATCTTTAGGGTGATGTGCAAATCTGAGACTCAAATCTATATTTTTGTTTGTTTGATTGATTGTTTGTGTTTTTTCTTTCTGTACCAAGTGTCCCTACAACCCTCATTTTCATATACCATAACTGTTATAACACTATTGCACCAACACTGTAACTAGGAGAGGTAAGTGGAATGCATTAAGGCCCACAACAGACAACCCCAGAGCGATTTCAAACAATGAAGACTGATGCCACAGAGAGTAGTGAGTGTAATCCTAAGAGAAGAATACCCCTCCAAGCTCCCTTTCATTGCCTGTCCTTGAAGAGCACATTCAGCACCAGACCGTGCCCTTGCAGCACCAGTCCTGTTGGCAGCAGCTGCTTCTTAAAAATATATCATATCTCCCATTAATCTACTTAACTGGTAATTGTGATCAGAGGATCAGAAGTTATTGCATAACATTTGGTCTCAGGTTTCAATAGAGAAATGTTCATGTGAATCAATGGGGTATTCTAATTAGCTTATTGCCATCTAAAGAAGCAGTATGAGAGTATGCAAGTCTGCTAAAATCATCACATGAACACCTTAACTGTGGTCCACAGTTGGACCTATGGATGCCATACATGCACACATACTCTGGAAATAACTTTGAAGTCCTACACATCCAGGCTTCTGGATGTGATAGCTCTAATGCTGTTGAGAATCCCAATATGTCCCCTGAAATATTGTTGTTCATCAGAGCCACTGGACAGAGTGCAGAACAAAAGAACACCAGTGGTATTGTTAAGGATTGGTGGAATGATGAACTCTTACGTATCATATGCAAGGAAAACAAATAAACACAAGTTTCACTGGCCTACCTCGTGCTGATGAGGGCAATTCTGCCTGGGACAGTGTGATGGATGGAATCACAACAGTTTTCATATAAGGAATACATTCAGGCTGACGTAAACCGATCATTGACAAAATGCTTGTGAAAATATAATCATTATACACATTAAATCCAGAGAAATATATATTGATTTTCATTCATTTAAAATTAGAAATCGCTCCTAGTTTTCTAAAGCCATTATGCAGTTAGAACTGTCAGAGCATGCATCAGCTGCGTGCTTCATCTTTTTAAATGTTTTCTACACTCAGATTAATAATGATTCGTCAGCCTTATAACTTGTTGAGAAGTGGACATGATTTTGAAGAGTTGCTGGAGGGTGTTGGCTTGAAAAGAGGCTGAAACTGCATGTATCTCAGACAATAAAAACAAGTGAATCATTTGATACATGGAACCAAACTTGACACAATTTCTGAAATAATCAGTGTTATATTAAAAAGAGTTTGGCAGCAACAGATAGACTTTTTTTTTTTCTCAAAAAAACACCACAAAAAGTAGCTAACCTAAACTGCAGTCAGTATTGAATGGAATTTATGAAAGTACTGGTAATGTATGATTTGATTCTGAAAGACAACAGTGTTTGTGTGTGGGGACATAAGGTATAGCCTTTCCTGTAGAAAATACACATACATTATATTACTTTTCTGAGCAAGAGAGCTTAAGGTAACTGCCATGGGGACAACCCTTTAGTCTGAAAACTGCCTCTTGCAAGGTTCTGCCTACCAATAAGACTTACCTCATTGGTGGTGTCTTGCCTGCCAGAAAAGCAGGAGCTTACTGGACAGCAGGCTCCAGGCAGTAAGTGAAAGCTGATATTTGCCTGGATCTTTCCATGTGCAAAGCAACACTAAGTTGTTGCTGAGGTAATTCCTGTCATATTCACACTGAGGTGGATCAACTTAAGGGTATAACAATGACAGAATGACAGAAAGGGAACAAGAATTACTGTAACTTTACTGAAAAGTACTAAACAATGGGGCAATTCTAGCAATTCTAAGTAAACCTCGGTAAAATGATTCTAACTCCTGAAAATATTACAAATTTTACAAGAGTAAAAATAAAGTACAACCGAGGTTTATTTTTATTGGTAAGGAAAGAGCAAAAGTTAATAGTAGATATCAGAGCTAAAACACTCATCAAATTCATTCTCATGTCTCAAACTATGGCAAGCTATAGCTAAACTTGACAGGTACGTGTCTGCCCTGCTCTTAAAAACCTTCTGTGGTGGAGATTTCATAACCATCTTCCATCTTTCCACCCCCAGCAATCTGTTCCACTTGCAAAGTTTTTCCAATAATTAGCTTAAATCATTCTTGATGACTTTAAGCCTACTACTTCATAACCTATTCACAGTCTATTTCTTTCATCTTTGTTGCTAAGCAGGTGCTGACTGCTATATTGTGTGTCCCTCTAGTCTTTTATTCCTCAGCTAAATTAACCTCTATGCTTTTAATTTTTCTCCATAGGCCCTGTTTTCTCACCTTTCTGTCGTTCGCATTGCTTGATTCCTTGGAGAGTAGTGCCCAAAGTGGATATACTAATTTAGTTGGGAAGTGACAGATAAACAGAATGGAAAGATTACTTCCATTGCTTCATGTGTTTCCTTCATCTGTTTCAGAAGATATTTCTCATTCCTAAACCTTGTGTGTGTGTGTGTGTGTATATATATATATACAAGGCAGCAGAGAAAGCTTCTCATCATCAGGGGGTTTCTAGATTCTTTTTTGTAACACTGCTCTGCTGCCTAATTGGAGCATTATGCCATATTTATGGAGATATTTATTCTTAGTTGTGTAGTGTGTTGCTTTTATTTGCATTGAATTGCCTCTTATATGAATTAGACCATACTTCCAAAACCTCAAGGTCACCATCCTTGCTAATCTTGTCTGTGAGATCCTCCTCACGTTGGTACTTTCATAGTGAAAATATTTAATAACATTGGTCACAAACCTCCACTTATCCGATTCTTTCCATTTTGATGGTGAACAACTGCGAAATACTCTCTAACTGACATATCCAAGCAGTTTTTTTATTTCTCTAGCACTTTTATATGTCCAAGTTTCTGTAGGTGATTTAAGAGAGTATCGGTGTGAAACAGTAGCAAAAGCCTTACGGAAATTGGGACAGGATATCAGGTCGCTGTCCCTATTCTCTAGCTTTGCTGTTCTATGTCAGACAGAGCAGATGCATATATGTTGTATATTTTTTCCTTTTCTTTTTTTTTTTTCCTAGGATTTTAGATTAAAGTGACCAACTGTGAGTATCACATTTTCTTATTTTCTTTTTTTTTAGAGAGTCATTCCTTTTTCTTTAACAACTTCATTTATTCTCCATGAGCTTTCCAGAATAATTGCTAGTGCCTTTCAGGTTGCTTTACCCTCATGAATTTCAACAGACTTTCAAATTTAAGTGAACCTCAAGTGGAGATATTTTATAACAATATTGTGCTTTGTAAAATTAGGGACTCATCCTATTCCATTTCTTAATATAAACTTATATAACTATATATATAAAGAGAGACAGAGAGAGGAAGAAAAGATAAATTGTGATTCAAAAAAAAAAAAGGTATTACATAAGAGTTGAAGCATCTTTGTATTTTCCCAGCAGTGGGCACACTTCCCTAATTATTGTGGATATCATTTTAATATCAGCCTTAACAGTTATGTTTTTTTTTTCAGACTATTATTGTATTTGTACATATGGATGTCTGGAACATCATAGGGATAGAAGATAAATCTCAGATTTTTTTTTTCCCCTCCCCAGCTATCTTAATCCAGTTAAAATATGTTGGAATCAGTGCTAGAAGTTTGCTAACACAATGATGTATGTTTCGAAATCTGTCCAGTCCAGTGCTGTGGCAGATAAAATTATTAACGAGGTGTCTTTCAGATTCAAGCAGCTAAACCCACAATATATATGTGAACAAAAGGAAGAGGAACCAAGAGGCACTTTAATGGCAATGGAATGAAAGAAAAAGGTCTTCATCTAGTAGGACTATCCCAAGGGAATCTTTGCTAGGAAAAAAATATTGAATTAGGGACTTCTTTGCCATACAGCTTATTTCAGAACTGCCTCAAAAGTTTTAAGCAATTCTGCAATTTAGCTATGGCTTATAAAGTTACTCAGGAAGAATATCAGCAGAGACACTGAGGAATCTGGAGTACTCTCATCTGAAGGTCAAGTGTTTTGGCAGTCTTAAATGCTGTCTAGACCTGAAACACCCCACGCTGACATAAGTGAGACCTTTGCTTCGGACAGCTTCAGAGGGCTGAACTGATAAAAGATGTCGTTTATAACCTCTGACTAAATGTCTGGAAATAGAGCATACCTTCCTTAGAGGAATACGTATCCCAGAAATACCTCCTACCTGGCCTAGCCTTAAAATTATAACATCTTTTTTAAACCATGGCATTTAACACTGATTCCAAGATAAGTATAATTCTTTATGAGAAAGAAAGTTTGTGAAAGGGTCCTCTGTCAGTCTTTCTTATCTACTGGAGTTAGTTGCACTTTGTAGAAGCCCTCATTAGCTGACTGAAGCATATGCAGATTTTTTATGTGCAGTGTCCATGAAGTTATAAGGAGTCTTGTCCTGGGAGCTGGCAGAATTAAGGCAGTTAGTTAGAAAATCCTTGCTAGCTCTTCATGTATAGAATATATTTACTCATTACCCGAAACAATAAAACTTCTGAGGAGAAGTCAGGCATTTGCTCCCAGCTATTATATATTTTTTTTTTCCCCAAATCAATAGCACATTATGCAGCAATGCTTCAGACAGTGGGCAGTTATATTGAGTAGTTATTAAATTAGATTCTCATCCATCCACATCTATTTGTATTTCATTCTCCATCCCATACCTTATACAGGGCTAATGGATAATGAAGCAGGGAAGTTTTTGCTAGGATTTCTGAAGTCATCTATAATGACTGCTTGTGACCACAGCCAGACTTTTAGAGGGGGATAAGTGATCAAATCTGTTACATCACTTTTAAAATTTCAGTCCCCAATTATTAATTTGTTTCTGAGTAAAATCTAAGTGAGTCTTCCTCAATTCTTAATGTAGAAGGCAATAGTGGAACTATCTAAAAAAACAATTTGCTCCAAAATTGAATCTCTAATTATCAGAAGTCATTTCAATTATCAATAAAATTGCTACAAACTATGGCTGTGTTCTCTGTCTGTAGATTTGGGAAGAAAAATCAGGCAAAACTTCTTTGTTTCTGATATTGATTCTTAAGTTCTGGTCCAAGGTATATTTAAGTGTACATAATTTTTAAGAGTATTTCTGAAGTATATTTATTTCGGAGCATTTCCTTCCTTGGAGAAATATTTAAGAATAATTTTTTTCCTGATCTATCACAAAGAAGAATGTTTATTACAGTTTAAAGGACAGTCTGCATTGTGAAGAGGAGAATTCAGATAATTAGGAAAATGCAGAAGACAAAATTAAAAAAAAAGAAGAATTAAATAAATACATATATGAAAAGAATTACAGAGAAGTTAAGGTGGGAAAATAATGTTTACAAGATGCTTCAATAAGGAATTAAAATACTCAGCAACTTATTTTACATTCTCAGCATGTTTCTAGATCAAGAGCTGTTCTTTGAGTGGTGAAAGGTAGGGAATATATACCAATGTGGCGTAAAAAGATTAGTTTGAGGACATAGAAAAAAACATCAAACATTTGTTATCAAAGTATTTGTGAATATTCAACATGAACAGAACGCTAACTCAAATCTGTTTTTAATAGAACATGACTGTAAAAACAAAAAGAACCAAAATTGTATGATGAAAAGATAGATATGAAGACAAACCAGATTACTCTTAGGGTCAACCCCCTGTTTCAAGTGCTATAGATCCGCTGAGCTAAGAGAGTGGCAATGATTTACACCAGCCAATGCTTTGCCCCATATATCTTGTACTCTGACCTTCACTAATGCCTAGGACCATTGATTCTCTTTTTTCTTTGAGATGCTGATTTCAGTGGGGAATTCTGCCCATGAACGCACAGCAGAGTATGGCCCTTACACCATTGTCATTTACCAGTGCAGTATATTAATCAAAAAAATCAATAGTTCCCTGACCCTCAACTCATCCTACTCAAGTAAGAGGACACTACCACCTCTGCCTTGGATTAATTAATGCCAAGTATCCTTTTCTGAAATAAGCCTATCTGAGAAATAATCACAATAAGGAGATTTAGGTCCTGATTCAGACTTCCCCTCAGAGGTTTCTGATCAAAAATGTTATTTTGAACACATTGGCAGTCTCAAAGTCCAGGGGATTTCTATTGTATATAATGGCATGTGATCTGCCCCTTCAAGAATTTTTAACTTTCTTAACTTGCACTGAGTGTCTTCTTGGAACAGTTCTGGCAGGAGGCAGTGGTTTCACTAAATCACTGTGGTGGAGCTTATGGGAGGAAGGAGACAAGCTCTGAAAGATGAGGCTAGGTTTGCTTAAATGTTTGCTTAAAGGTGTTATATGATAGATATGTATGATGCAGAGGCTCACACAGCAATCAGCATTTGACAAAAGTTATTCCTTTCTTACCTACTCAGTGAACTTAATGAGAGAAAGTAAAGCCCAGCATTTTAATAAATGCTTTTATACAGAACTTCTGAAACAGGCCCTGTTTTGTTGCCTATTGGTGATTTTAATGTCAATGTATTTTAGGCATTTCCCTTTTACCCTAATGAATCCCTAGGGAGGAAACTTTCTTTAATATATAACTATGATTTTTTTGTTGTTGTAAAAAAGCACTTCTGTTCATTAGGAAATATTTTAATGCAGGTGTCGTTGACATTACTAGGCTATTTGATTGATCCAATCCAATGAAATTAAGTTTGGACAAAGTGGCCACAGATTTTTTTTTTTTTTTAATTTCTTTTTGTTTCTTTTGTTCTTTTTAAAACTGTCCTTGTTAAGAGTAAAGCCCAGTGTCCTGGTCAGTTACATTAAGTAATCCCAAACTGACAAATGATAAAGTATATCAGGTTTTTTGTTCTCCTCAGCTAATGATTGCTGGAGATAAGAGAAGGAAGCAGAATCACAGCATGCCATTGTAAAATGAGTGATTTCTTGGAATTTCTCTGCTCAGGGTGAAGGATATACACCTTAATCCTTATGAATAGCAGCCTCTGTATTCATTTTAACTAGCTTCCACCAGAAAATGCCAGTATACTGAAAGACTCCAATTAAATTTTGTTGATATAGTGAACTTTTTTAAGGCCAAGCAATGCCCTTGCTAGAAATCAGACAGCATGCATCACTCAGAATAATCACTTGACTTTTGCATGACAATATGAGGGAATTTCAGATGTTAAGCACGATTCCAAACAGCTGTTTTTCAATTATTCTGCATATTTTCAAGGAGCATGTCCATCCTCATTTATTTTAATCAAGGAATTGAAGGCCATCTACTAGAATGTTTTGTTATATACAAAACAGAAGTTACAAAAACACTGGATTTGTTTATCTGAAGACTATGAGGAGGACACAAAAAAGATACCATTCTTTCCCTTCTCTCTCTCCTCAATAAAAGGGAGGACTAATGTTCTGAAAAATATAATGCTTAGCAAGTCATTTTCATGCATTCAGTGATCATTCTAATTCTATGTAGAAACTATTCTGCCTTAGATAAAACTGAATGGCTGTCGGGTGATGAGCTCAAGGTGATAGGAAGATCGAGAGAAGACAGAGGAATGAGAGGAAAAGGGAGGCATTTCCTTATTTTTTGATAAAGTTAAATCAAAAGAATAAGTCTTATTTGTGCTTGTCAGAAAACTATGTGCCTGAAAGGCAAGGTTTTTGCAGTCTCTGGTATCAATAACAACCATTAGTAGACTCCACTATTCTGCACAATGTTTACAAATGATATTGCGATCCCCACTGACATGAATGTCCTTCTAAACTCAGGGGACTTTAAACAAGCTCCTGTCTTGTTTTGTGTGCAGTTATATATTAAGGCTGCAGCCTTTTCCTCACTTGGGTCTCACTGTTGCTCCAGTCAGTAGGGAGTGATAGACTATGATTAGTTGTGATAAGCTTTCCGAAGAAACAACAGCTCCTCTGCATAAAAATACAGCCCCCAACCTATCCTTAGGTCTGAAGGATCTATAGGTCACTTATTCATTTTGACATTGAAACAAGTTGTTAGTTAGTAAATGATGCAGCTGTGGATAGTGTGCTGCAGTCCTGTAGGACCTGCCCAATTTATAGGATGCAGGACCAGCAGTTGTTGCAGGATGCTGATCATGTCAGTGATTTGATGCTGACAGAGACTGGCTCTGGGGGCATCTGGGCAGGAGACAACATTTCAGACCACAGGGACTGGAGCTTCTCATGTGGTTAGAGCTCAGTTACCATTCAGTTCTTTTAGGTATTTGATGAGAAAGGACAAAATTAGTCCTGCCAAATTTTAGATATCTACTGTGGAGCCATTCCAGGCTGCTCATGTAATCAGTGGAAAGAAATCGGTGCTGTTTGGTCATCTGCCTTAAATATCTGTTTCAGGTGAGATGACAGTGCTTTAAAAGAACATTTTTTTCTTTTCTGACTACAAAGGGGATCCAGATGACTACGTTACCTCTATGCACATTACTGACTTTTACATTTGGTTAGATGAATCATGCTCTAAATTTTTCAGAAAGTCTACTTCTTTTGAATGCACAGACATCACAAGAAATCTAATAATCAGCTCATCACTGTCTTTTTCTTCTTTTAAGAATCATCAGACTGCATTTGAAATACATCTGAACAAGCAGTAGAGGTTAAATTGCAATTTTCAGCTGACTCATCACATTCTGAGATGTGATTCTGCTGATGAAACCTTTGTATTTAAGTGAATATGTCATTAGAAGTAGAAACTATCAGTCTCCAACTTCCTCATTCAAAGTGGACCTAGTGCTGAACGATATTCATTCAACTGTGCTTGAACAGAGTTAGGTCACAGTTGATAACCACCTGGGCTTTTTTCTTTTATACTTTTCCTTGCTCTCAAATCTCCTCTCAGTTTTTTCTCAGTTTAGTTACACTAAATGTCGACAAATTTGATGTTTTCCTGGTTTTCTCTGCACTGTGCTTGGTATTTTTGTGCTGCAACATATTAAAGGCAGAGTATTTCTGCATTGTCCTAATAGCAAGGCAGGAGAGAACTGTCATTTAAGGGTATATCTTTATTGTATTCTGCATGTAAAGACACCCTTACTTGGTTCAGGTACAGGAAACTTGTACCTTGGAATTCTGGTGCTTTGTAAGTACCAGTGTTCCAAGTTTATCCTTTGTTTTTTTAAGTTGTGTTTGTAAGTTTATCCTTTTTTTTTTTTCTTTCTTTCTTTTTACTGCTAATGCATCTAGCTATCTCTCAGCTTCAGTTTGATCATTTCAAGCTTGCTTAGGTGATTTTGCACTTCATTGTATACTGTGGACATATAGAACTGCCTTCATCTCACTTCCTTTTAGCAATCTGACTTTCTGTAGGATTGCACGTTAATGAGGAAGAAGACTCCTGTTTGCAGAAAGGGATAACACTCCCCTTCTGCTTTCTGGGTTGCAGCTGGCTCCCATTCCCGCTTGTGGGAATTCATATGTATCCCTTCTTACTCTGTTGGCTTATGGGGAAGGAATAGGGTTTGACATCCTGATTTTTATTGACCTTTTAATATATTACTTGATATAACTGCAGTGCAAACAAAAATGATAAAGATCCTTGTTCACAAGGAAGCTGAAGGTGCACTTCAGCTGCTTACATGTAGCAGGAGATGCCCTGGGACATCCTGCCTTTCCTACCTCTCCAAAACCTCTCCTGCAATGCTTGTGTGTTACCTGCCTCTCCCACCTCTGCAAAACCTCTCCTGCCACTCTTCTGTCCTACCTGCCAGTCTTGCTCTACATGTCTTGGGTTTCAGGGCACTTTAAATGGCTCTACACAGTTGCACATCAGCAACTGGATCTTGCAGGCTACATCTAAAATAAAGCAAAATTCTACACAAGGAACTCGTGCATTTCCAGGTTAGCAAATGACGTCGCGTGGAGAAGTAAAGAAGCAGTGTTGGAATAGAACCAGGGAATTAATTGCTAGAAAACATGTTCCTAAATGGGAAGCTTCTTTTAGGGGGAAACCAGCTCAAACTCAGGGATACCTCCTGACAGACAGCCACTACACTACATAGTTCAAAGCATCTATTTCACACATTATGTTGAATTTCCAGGAATTTGAGAGGTTTCTCTGCTTTTCTTTGGGGTCATCACCTTTTATGAAGCAATCCATCTCTTTTGTTTTCCTTATCTTTTGCCCTGTAACCTAACATCTCGACTGCTGGAAAGAGAGTATTAAAATACTTGTCTCCCCTAAGGCTTGATCCAGAAAATGTGAGTCTCCTCAAGCCTGGAAGTGAAAGCAAGCCACACTTTGTATGACTGGTTTGTAACTGACATAAAGTTTTCCAGAACATTTCCTCCTTTAGTAATGGCATCAGTTTTCTTATTAGTATATAGGTCATTGTTGAAATTGAAGCATGAAGTCAAACAAAATCTTCCTCATTTCTTTCCATCTTCCATTGCTGAATTTGAAGGTCCTTGAAACTGTTTCTGACATAGAAGTATTTAGCAATTTCTTGGTTTTCAAAATCACTCAGGTAATAAGTATGAAAGATAAGAAACTTCAAAATGATATGGTGAGGGTAAAATACATTGTGAAGCCTTTCCAGAGGGCAAAGGGAAAAAAAAAGAGCCCTGATTTACTAGGGACTATCTTGGTGAGAATCTGTTTAACCACCCATGCCTGTAATGGTGCAGTATAGAGAGAGGACTCCCATCATCTGATTATTATGCATTACTGCTTATTACAAGAATAACGTACAATGAATTCTTCCTCCCATCAAAAGAAGGCTGATGTGCTGTACATGTCCTCCATGTAGCTACTGGAACAACACGGTAGTTATCTTGTTCTGCCCTTCTTCTGCTGCACAATCTCCTCCTCATTTTATTCTCCTCTTCTGATTTTAGGACAAAATATAAAATTAAAAGTGCCAAATATCAGTTTCCCCTTTTCAATCTAAGATTCTGAAAATGGCAAGTACCTGACAAAATAACTGTTCACTGAAGTGAAATGAGTGTCAGAAGAAATCAGTGCTGGAGGCAGAGCCAAGGATACGGTCTTCCTTGTCTCCTTCTCTCTCTTCCCATTCATCATTCCTGTGATCTGAAATCAAAATTGCATTGGTGCTATTCACAATATAATACTTGAATGCCCCTGATCACTTCACATACCACTTTTGTAGTCATTCTTAGACTTATGTGGCTCGCTGCTGTTAGTTAAAATCAGTCTGAAAGTTTTTTTTTTCCAGATTAGCAAAATTGCATGAGCTGAATGATGTCCTTATATCTTCAGTGAGCCAAAGTCATTTTGTTTTCAGGGGGTCGCGTATCAGGAAAAACTACTTTACTGGAACTTAGGTCCCAGCCACTGTCTGTGAAAATCACTACTGATAACCACTGTCACTTTTTTTTTCACTTCCTGCAGGATGGAAAAGTGTTCAGTTGCCAAAGTGGGACCTCTGAAATCTGGACCTCTGAATTTCATATATATAGAATATAGAGCATGTTATGAAATATTCTTTGTTTCAACTTCTGCTCTATGCAAATTGGGAATATATGGTATTAATTTTCTTCATGTAGTTATTATGACTTGGCATATTATGTCAAATGACATTGAAATTACAGAATAAAATACATGTTAATATTGTTTTGATATTACAAAATTCCTGTTAAAATAACCCATGTGTTGTAGATATTTTGTCTATGTACACAACATTTCATTTTTCATATAAGAACAAAAGACATTAGTTCTCTTTCCTCCCTCACAGTCCCATAAATACATATCCTAATCTGGCAAGTAGAGATACACTGCAATGGGTCAAATTTTATGCTATTGTAAAGTAGAGTTGCCTCAGGGATTAATTTTCCCCAAAGTATTTTCTGCTGTCAACTTATGAACTACTCAAGAGCATGATTAATTACAAGTCCTCGGAGATTCTCCTAGAAGGAGATCTTTTTTCTGAGATCGACAGTTCCTGATTTGGCCTAGCAAAGATGCATACTCAATGATAAGCTGTCCTTTATTCTCATGTGGATCCTCTAAAGGTCATTTTTTTTTGGCAGGCTGGCACAGCTATAACTCAGAAAATTTCTCAAACTGATGGATCATTGTCTTTGGAGAAGGGTTTTTAGTCAATAGATATAAGATGGTAGGGGCATCACACAATAGCATAGACTAGATGGTAACAAAACACTGTCAGAATTGAAGTTTTTACAGGCCATCTGCTCTGCTATGGAATATTAGAAACTTGATGTTAAATTTTAATTTCTCATCTTTGTGTATTGCAATTCCACCTTAATTTCAATTCTACCTTTTCACTTTTGTTTGCACAAGTGCAAACAGTTAAGACTATTTCTCAAGCCGCTGGCTGATTCATGGCAAGTGCTCAATGCTTCTAGCTTGTTTTGGCTGTTAAATAAAATGAGAAAGTTTAAATTACTTCTGCAGTGGTCAGCACAAATGAAAATCTAAATAGGTATTTTAAGCGAGACTTTTTACTGTCAGAGTGAAACTGAATTGAAACATAGAACAATGATTGCCTCTTACAGCACAAGTAGTAATTTCTTAATACTCAATCACATAACTATAGTGATCACCTTAACTGTCATCCTGTGCCAGGAAGGAGATGCATATATGCTGGTATCTTTGCCTATTTTCCTTTTCCTTTTTCTCTCTTTTTCTTTCTCTTTCTTTTTTTTTTCTTTTTTTTTTCTTTTTTTTTCTTTTTTTTCTTTTTCTCTTTCTTTTTCTTTTAAGGAAAAATCTTAGCTACGTGCTAAGATTAAACTAACCAAACCTAATATTTAAAATATGGTCTTGTTCTTTTTATTTTGGGGCTTGCTTTGGGCCATACCTGAAAGCATAGTTTCATATGTAGCAGTTAAATCAGGAAATTCTTTCTGTTTTGTTGCTGGAAAACTTCTAGATTATACATATTCCATGGGTATATGGAATATGAAAACATATAATTCATACATACATACAATTCAATAGCATGCCCTACATTTTAATGATTTTGATTAAAAAGATATTGGAATTCTTTGCAATAGAAAAAAAAATAAGAAAATATAACAAAAAGTGTAATGTGTTAATAAAATCTTTCAGTGTTAAATCCATCCAACCTACACATTCAGAGGTGCCTCTCATGGCTTAACACCATGACCTGTTTCACTTAGATATCTATTCTTGTGTTAACATTTTTTGTTTGTTTATGTGTAATCAGAAGATTCCACATCACTGAACATCACTGGTAGGCACACATCCTACTAGTAGGCAATAAGATACTTGAAATCCACTGAAATCTGTAGCACTAAAACCTTTTGTGAATCTGAGCCTGAGTGATTTCTGATCTAACCTTAACAGGGCAACACTTTTGGATATAGTTTATCCTAATATCTGGTCATTCTTAACATGACAAAGTCAATTACTCATGTAAGGGATGCCAGTTACTGCCTCAGCATCTCTTCAGTAAGAGCTGTCTCAGTAACCTCTCGTAGGACCCAGCTGTCAAACTGTGACTAGGTCAGACCAGTGGTCCATCTGCCTCCAACAGTAACCAAAGGAGAGGCCAGTCCACAACAGAGACAAACTGACTGCTCTTCTTGGTCCTTTCATCCTTCCCAGCATCCACAACCATTCCTGCTTAGTGCAATAGTATCTTCTGTCCATGAATTTGTTATATCCTTTTTTGAATTTGTTGATCCTGTCTGTCTCCTCAGCCTCCTGAGACAGTAAATTTTAGAAGCTCAATACCTGCTGTGTGTAGAAGTACTTTCTTTTATCTGTTTTAAACTGGTGTTTTTAAACTAATTCCAGCAAGTGCCCCCTACTCCCTCTATCTGTTTTGATAAACAGCAGTTCTGTATTCAGCTTATCCACTGTCTTCATGATTTAATAAATCTCAGTCATATCCTTTCTTGTCAAACTGGCAAGTTCTATCACCAGTAGGAGCATACACACTAGGTCAAGGCAAACAATTATTCCACTCTTCTTGGCGCTTGTAATATCACATCTCTGTGCAATTTTGAGACCCTTTCAATACAAGAAAGAAATGGATAAACTGGAGAGAGTTCAGGGAAAGGCCAATGAGATGAATGGGACTGGAGCACTTCTCTATGAGAAGAGGCTGGGAGAGCTGAGCTTGTCCAGCCTGGAGAGGGCTTCAAGAGTTTCATTGGAGGGTTTAGAGGTTCTCCTTAGAGATATGCAGTGAAAAGATGAGAGGCAACAAGCACAATCTGCAACAAAGGAAACTTGCTTGGCTATAAAGAAAACATATTTCCTAAAGAGGGAGTTCAAATGCTGCAGCAGGGGTCTGGAGAGGCCTCGAAAGCTCCATCCTAGATGTGTCTGAAAACGAGCTGGACATGATCCTGCAAAATCTCCTGCAACTCTGAAGTTGGCCCTGCTTTGGGCAAAGGTTGAGGGGATGATCTCTGAAGATTGCTTCCAAATTTTCTGTTTCTGTGATCTTTAATTCCTTGAACACTGAGCACCAGCAGAATTTTTTGAAACTCTAAATAGTAACTTGGAGGATTGGGTCAAATCCGTCTGCTGGAATGAGAGCTCTAGTCCAAATCCCACTTCTTCGGAGTGTGTATAACATACTCTTGTTCCATATAATACTCATTGCCATCTCTGACCCTTGTGAGACCTACATGGAAGCACACAAAGTATCCTGAAGTTCTGTCAAGTTCACTCAGGATCTGCCTGCAACAATGTTCAGCTTTTTTTCCATCTCCAGAGGAAGAACAAAACTCTGTCTTAGCTGAAAAGTTGGAGGAACTTTGACACTGGATGAGGACTAATTCCATAATCACGCTTCTCTGAGGCATTTCATTGCTGGTCAGTGAGGGCCACTGCTTTTATACAACCCACTCAGTCTTCCAGTAGATTTTTTGTTACAGGAAGAGTTAGAAAGTCACCAGTAAAATAAGAATACCCCTTTCCCACCTCTGTCACTCCTCAGTCAGGGTGATTTTCTCCCCGCCTTCCCTTTTCTGTCTTATTTGTGACTTCCCTCCCCAGGGTCACTATGTGTGATTTTCAACGCCCTCAGTGCTGACCTTGTCCTGCTTTACCTGGCAGTCAGTAACCCAGCTGCTGTGCTAAGGCTTGCTGATTTATATTCAGATTGGGTCTGACATACCCACAAAGATGCATAATTTCCATGAATGTACCAAAGGGATAAGTCATCCTTTCCCTGTACTGGAAGCTGTCCCTCTATGGCACAGCTTTGGTTTTTCTGTCTGTGTTTGTCTGAGGCTCATACAGAATCACTCACTAAATGTCTAATGCTTCAAAAAAGTAACTGCCAAATTGCTGTTTAGATTGAGCCATCATTAGAAACCCACTGGGCAGGTATCTGTTGGCAACACTGAGGTCCCTGAGCCAGCACCCCCCAGTGCCCCCTGGAAGCAGGAAATCTGAATGAGACTGGCTGCACCAGAACTAGAAGCTCTTCTGGGAAGTGGTTAGATGGGGAGTGAGTTTCAGTAGAGAGACTACACTGGTTTGGGCTTGTCGGCTAGTATTTTATGTAACATGTTTACTGTACTGTACAGATATGAAGCAACACATACTAGCTTAAGGGTCTCTGTAGTGCTCATGGAGTTGCCTAATGTTAACGTACTTACTGTCCCCATCTATGGCAAAAGGCTATCACACACTGTAGGAGGCTGCGGGAAAAATTATTTCAACAATATTTTTAGAATTATTTTCATGAGTAGGAAACCAAAGATCCTGAGAGACTGAAGGCCAGATACTGAATCCATTTATACCATGGCCAGATAGCCATGCTGACTCCAAAAAGAGAAGCTCAAGACCTGAGGGACTCAAAAGAATTTTAGAAGTAATAATCCCCATTGTCAGGGTCTCTGAGCAATGTTTTATTTAGAAAATATCCTTTATTCTTGTCATCAAAGAGTTTGGAGGAAAATTGCTGTCAAGCCTTGAGGTATTTGTCCTTTTAAATAAGTACACAGGGTGAAAGTGCCCAGTTTTAAAGTATACCTTTATAAGCAATGGCTTACGCTTAAAATAAACAGAGGAAATCATAGCTGTATAATCTTTGCTGCAGAAAAGACTAAGGCACTTGCCATTTCATAGTAAACCCTGCTTCCAAGCCTGCTAATACAGGCTGCTACAGTGATGTAGGAGATGCCCAATGCCTTTCACAACCTGATTAGTCTCAATATCACTCACACCCTGATTAGCCTAGGGCTTGTGACAAGAAAACTTTTTGTGCTTTCAAGGTAAAGAGATAAAATGACAAGGTAAAAAGTAATGCCCTTCCCCCCACCTCCAATTTTACATTTTTTCTTACTCTCCAATGAGAGCTTCTGGCAGAATACTTCTCCTCAAGGAAAAAGAATAAATCACTTGAGTAGGCTAAGAATAGAAAGCACAGCACAGTGTGTAGTTTGATTTGAAATCCAGAGAAAGCGACAAAACTTTCAAGCACGGTACTTGCTTGCTTGCCTGAACTGGTTTCATTGAGAATTGCCTACTTGTGTAAATGCTTGTGTGTGAACACACTCGTGTTTACTAGACCTAACAGATAACGAATGAAGATAAAATCTGTAAAAGCTGATGTCTAATCTCTGTGTCACATCAGTTTGTTGAGTTCTTTTGAATTTTTGCAAAATGCAATTGTTTTGGTGGCTGTTTAAATATGTCTGGCATGTTCCAACAAATCACTTTTAGTTATTTTATTATTAGTGAGTACTGAAAATCAAACTGAGCTCAGGATGAAAATGTAGCTTGACTCCTTTAGGCTGTGTTCATTTAGCTAGAAAAAAATTGCAGGATTGGAGAATATTTAAATGGGCATCTTATTCTCAAGTGACTGACTCAATACATAAAAATAATGGGAAGATGTCATGCATAGGGGAATAACACTGGAGCTGAAAATGTACTCTGGTGAGGGTAACTGCAAATGCACAACCTTTTGGCATTCTTCATCCTGGAACTCGAGCAAGTCTCTTTTAGATGCTAATCTGCTGAAGTGCTCATGTTTGGGATCCTTCCAAAAATCAGTCCCGAATAAAGTATTTAAGACAAAGGTGCTCTCTAAAAAAGAGAAGTGAAAACAGACCACTGTGCAGGCTAGTTGATGACAGTAAGGATAAACAATGGTTTTTCACAAAGGTTTGATCCAAAGCCCGCTGAGGCTAAAGAATGGGCACTGGTGATGCAGAACTATTGTTTCCTCTTGTTAATCCTTGAATCTGTTATGTTGAGGCACTCATTAAAGTCTTTACAACTGAATGCTTTTATATTTGTCTGATGAGAAACTGAGTGATACTGAAACTCTGTGGAGCATTTTTCTTATAACCCCTTGACACTTCCTCTTTATTACTAGCTGCACAAGTTGTCCAGTTTTGTCACTCTAACAACTTCTCCTTGGGGACGAAAGAAAATCTCTCCCTAGCCAGAGTGAACACTTATTTCCAATGCAATACTTTTTGTCTCAAATCACAATAAAGATTACTTGATTCTGGGCTGAAAATCCATTTGTTTTAAGGACGATTGATGCCTAAAGGCCATCTTTTGATTTTTGTTACAAACCTGCAGGTGATGGCCTAGCCTGTGCTTCCTTTGCAGACAAGACTGTTTTGCTTTTTCTTCCCAGTCTATTACTCCCATGTCATTATTAAGTTTGACACATACTGACTTTGGGATCTTTCTCCTTTGACTTCTTTCAATGTGATCTAGTAAATTATGCTACGATTTAGCATGAGTGAAGAGGGAAAAAAAAGCCTGCTGCATCAACATTAACATTCTCCTCAAGATGGTTGGTCTGACAAGGACTGGCCTTTGAGGAGACCTGGTTGTAGTCCAACCTCCTCCTAAAGCTTTCACCTCACTAATCTACTTAATGCTTCAAAAATTCAAGTGAGGAGTTCATGAGCAGGAACGGTCCTCTGATTTTTCTGCAAGTACACTCAGATCCTCCCAACACATACTCCACTTCAATCACCTTCTCTTCAGCTGTCTATCCCATCATCATCACACTCAGCTACCCACATTATTTTCTAATTATAATTTCCTTGATTCCTTTGGGCTCCATTTATAAAAAGGACTTGATGCCAAAAAAGATACTTACAATTATCATAGCTGCATCTCTGTAAGTGGCTGGAAGATGAAGGGAGAGGGAGCGACCCAGTCCCACAGGCAGGTAGAAACAAAGAATTCAGTCTTTGCTGAAAATCAAATTCTGTTTAAATCTATCAGTGAGATTTCCATAAGATTAGGGTTCCAAATTAAAGGTTATTTTTAGATATTACTTAGTGAAATTTGGGGCCAAATATTTCCTATCTTCATAATACAGTCAGTCATCTCATTTTAAGGGGATTATTCATTGGGCATGATCTGTCCTATCTAAGATAGATATTTGAAAAGGAGAATCTAGTACTGTTATGTTAAAGATATTAAACATAAGACTCAAAGCTCAAAGCTTTGGGAAAAGGGTAATTTTCTTCTAATTTGTGCAGCCTGTAACTCAATAAGCATAAACTTTTTTGGTCAATAGAAGATGCTGGAAAAATACAGTTATATCATAATAAATGTCATAACACATATTTGTAAGCATCTGTAGTTAACAGCAGATTACTGTTGAAGGAATAAATTACTACTCAGTATGAAGTAGAATGGCAGAATCAGGTTATGTTATAGTCGTTGGCTAGAGTGATTGCTTTGCTATGTGAATTAAGTTTAATTTGATGTCCAGAAGAGAGACACTTCCTGTCTTAGAAAACGCATTTTGGAAAACTTTTAGGCAAATAATACAAAAGTTAAATACATTATGTCAGCATCAAGTTCCATCAAGCTAGTAACCAAGGTGATACTAACAGCATAAGCTAAAGCAATTGTACATGAGGTGGTTTAGTAAAACGCGCTATATTCTTTTCTTTATTCAAAACAGAGGTTTAATTGGTTGCAGTCTAGCTGAATTGAACCAATAAAAAGTATAATTGATTATAACCTCTATAGAGCCGTAATAGCAGCCATTTTTATTGTATTGGCAGCCAAAATTGCATTTCCTCTCTGTCTCAGGTCACTTACCATCCAAATGAGTATTTATTAATGGAACCAGATCATTAGTAGCTGCTTTACTGATTTCCATGTCACTGCTCGAGTACACATTTAAATGTACATGGAATATTCAGACTTGGCTTCCTTTGTCACCCGAATATGAAGTTTTCTGAATTTTGACAAATTGCTCATTTTGCAGCTTGCAGAAGAACCGAACACAAAATGCTGACCACTAACAAGGTTATTCTAATTACTGTGGCAGAAAATTTGGATCATTGTTATAGAAATAAAACTGAGGGAACAGAGGGAACCTCAAGAAAATACAACTAGGATGTTCTTACTTTTGGGAAGGGACATTTAATGTAGAACTTTTTTTTATGGTTAAAAAGAACACTTTTCAGTGCGGAGAAAATGGTTGCTTTTCTGGGCAGTTGTGTTATTTATCTGTACTAAAATGCATATGCAATGTCGTAGTGTAACACTGAAATGCTATTTTTTGTGTGAAATGAAATAGATGAGAAGCAGTCCAAGATGTACATCATGTCAGATAGTATACAAGCATATAGGTTACTGCAGACCACTTTACTTCTGCTCTGAGTCTAATGCTTCCCACAAACTTCTGGTCACCAGCTGAAAAAAAGGCCACAAGTCCAAAGGGCACGTGTGAAATTTAGGGCATCTCTGGAAAACAGATGGTCTGCATCCTTAGATAAACACACTTTCAACAGATCAGAAAAATTTCATGATTTCCATTTAGCAGATGAATGGCTGAGATACAGAGGGATTGACTGGCTTGCCTGAAATCACAAAGACCATAGAAATATCTGGGATTTCAATGCATGTGAATGTCGTCCAGAATCAGAATACCAAGATCTGTTTTTCTTCCTCTACCTGAAATTTAGCAACAAGTTGATAGCTGGTACAGAGGTTATTTAGCATCAACTTATTAGGCAGTAGTAAAATATCCAGTATTGCCCCTAAAGTTAAATTGATATTACTCTGGTGCTCCTGGAAAGCCAGAAAGCTATATATGAAAAGTAAAATTTTAAGAATAAACCAATTCATCCTGAGCTCACAGGATGATATGAAGATATGAAGCTTTTATGAAACATTTTTAGATCACTACATCCAAGAGCCTGGATCAGTGTCCTGTTCTTATGCAAGCTTCCTTCTTGACATTGGACAAGTAACTCTGGGTTCATTTCATCTATCCTACACTGAATCACTTGAAAGTTAGCCATCTAGGCCAAGGTAGTAAGTGATAACTCGTATCTTTTTTCTTCCAGAGATTTTTCACAATAAGAACAAACAACCCTTTCTTTACCTCTTTTTTTTTTTTCCTGAAATATTTAACTTTTTAATACTGTGCTATAATTATTTTGAGAGTAGGAGAGATGGCATAACATTCTTCCTACTCACACAAAATCATATCTAAAGGAAAAATAAAAGCCTCTTTTTGATGAGATTCTACAATTTTGATGAGATTCTTCCCTCTGCATTCCATCCAGCTTTCTGCTAGTCCCTTAAATCAAAATCCAACTGTTCTCCAGTATTGTCAAGACCTTAGCTGGCTTTTATTGGAACAAACAAACAAGAAGATTTTTAGTCCAGAATAATTCCACACAGCTAAGATTGGAAGTTTCTTAAATTCTTAAGCAGCTCTCAAGGGATTCTTCTTCACTTCTTCTTCTTAGATAATGTATAGGATTGTATGGCAGGTTTTGTATCCTCCATCTTACACCCTAGAAATGGTTGTATTTCGTTCTAAGGAAAAATGATAATAGTTAAAACTCTAATTTTCATTTGTAACATTTTTTCTACTATATAAGAGCTATTGATAACTCTCTGCTGAGGGGTCAAAAAGTATTTAAAATAGGACAGAATTTCTGTTTTTTTATAGTTTCAGTGTGTGAAACCCCAGATTTTTTTGTGGAATTTTAATTTCTATTCATGATTTTCCAAAAGGAAAATGGTTTGAAGTGCAGTTGTCTATCTTAAACCTTTTTCCAGTTATGTGCATATGAACTCTATCTGCTTTTAGAACAAAGTTTCTTTTTTTTAAAATTTATTTTTATTTTTAATCTGTGATCATGTCAGTTTTGGTATCTTCACTGCCAGAAGAAGAAACCCACATTGCTCATTGTTGGTAGCTCTGTAAATCCCCCAAAGAAAAGATCCATA
The DNA here is from genome assembly GCA_034781795.1 of Crypturellus tataupa. Taxonomy (NCBI): domain Eukaryota; kingdom Metazoa; phylum Chordata; class Aves; order Tinamiformes; family Tinamidae; genus Crypturellus; species Crypturellus tataupa. Next base: position 1,234,283 of record JAWLRI010001085.1, read on the forward strand.
GCTGATATAATAACGATCTTACCAGCAATTCCATGTACTTTTTCATGGAAGTGGAATATGATTCAATTCCCCTAAGATACCCAGACGGGAAGGTATGTCCTGTACAAACTATACGAAATCTTTGGGACACTACCATTCAGGACATCACTTTTATCTATATAACATAGAAAATGCTGTTATTACTTTGTGCTTCAACCTTTTTTTTTTTGAGATCAGTAGAGCACAATAATTTATAGTGTTTCATATACAAAGATTTCTTCCTGTGTCATTCTTTTGTTCTGAAAAAAACCCAGATATTTTCAATTTATAATCATGCTATGGATATATAGAGTTGGTATACTACAAACAGCAAAACACATTAAAGCCTGTCTATTCAAGTTCTGTAGAAATGATATCCTATTTCTCCTCCTTCCTCTTTTTGTCTCTTCCTGTCTTTTTTTCTCTCTCCTCCTTTATTTTTTTCTCTCTTTATCTCCTTTTCTCTTTCTGCTTTCTCACTCTCTCTTTTCTTTTTTTCTTTCTTTTCTCTCTCTTTTTCCTCTCTATCCCTCTTTCAGCTGATAATATTGACTTATGTATGAATGTATTTTAATTCTGTATGTATTTAAATATGTGTGAATATAGTTGTGTGTGTATACACATTTGCATATACGTGTCTTTACATAGCAGTGGGTGAATATGTGTTAATGGACGAGTTTTATAAATATAAAAAAGATTGAACTAATTAGGGTGGAGCAGTTCTTCAAATAAAGGAAGTTAACCATTTGGGTGACAAACTAAAGATAGCACCTGGGTAACCTGAAGAGCAGAGTTTGGGGTCGTCTGATCCTGTGAGATGCTAGAACCTGCAGCTCGTGTTGGCACCAGAGCTCAGATCCAAGCCCTTTGCCATGTGAGTGACTCTCCTATACTAGCAGTCCCATTTCCACCCAATTCACATCCTCTATGGGTGTGTGGCTGGACAGACCTCAATTTTCAGAAGGGGAGGAAGGGGCTCTGCCTTTCCTTCTGTTGTTGTCACCTAACAGGAGTTGGCTGGCCCTTCTCTCTGCCTTCATCTTCCAGATAGCAGGAATGATGTTTACTGAAATTATTTCTGCTTCCTGCTGGGTCCAGCACTGGCTTTTAACTGTGTGATTACTGTGGAGAAAGAAGGAAACAACATAGCTATGACTGTAGCCAGCCAGGAGAAAGGAAAAATGAGAGTCATAATTACCCTGATGGGCCAATTATGCTCCCCAGAAGCATTATAAAAGTGTATAAAAATAGCAATAGTGTTTTTTTACCTGGCATTTTTAAATGACAGCTATTTATAAACTTGTCAATAACACAGAGTCCCTGGGAATATGCAGAAGTTTTTTATAGAGTAAATGAAACATTTCACTATGGCCACCTCTGTTTCTATATCAATATTTTATGACTGCAAAATCTAACCTCATCATGAGTAAACAGGAGAACCAATCACTTATATTTTGGCAAAACATGATATATTTTATCTTCATAAAAGTCCTACATAGATATCATTCTCTTCTACTTTTAAACTAACTACCCCCAAAGTGCCACACGCAATTAAAAGCTATCGGTGACTTTGCACTGGGTGTTGGTTATAGCATAGTGGAATGACATGATAAGGCAGGAAACAGACTGTTCTGAAATGCTACTTGCTGTATATATCACACACTTTTCCTTTATATGTGACTTCTACTTTTACTCTCTGGAAGAGTTGGGACTGGCCTCTGTGATTAAGGCCTTCAGCCGCCTAGATGAGTGCCCTAGCCACCAAGCCGTGGAGACAGTCTCTCTCCCTTTGCATCTATCACTGTATTCCTGTCTCTCACCCAATGAATATTTAATTACATACACAGACTACAGCAGCTCTAACAGAAAGAAAGAATATACTCCTGGAGCTAAGAAAATTCTCCCAGTGAAATTCAATTAGAGCTGATTCTTGTGCTAAATACAGGATTTGAAGAATCAGCACTTTATTCACACCTTATGAGGAAATCCTGACCAGCTCTAGGTATTATACAAAACTTCTGCCTCGTGTCCTTTGAGATGTTAATAGATTTTCAAAGAAATATAGTATCAAAAAGGGAAATATAGCATCAAAGTGAAAGGAGTATGAACTCTTCTACCTTATCAGAAGGTCATTTTGGTGTCAAATGACACTTCTGTAACTTTGCCAAAAGGCTTGAAAAGCTGGATGTGGTACTTCTTCCCGAGATAACTGTCCTGTTTGTATTTCTTCTCTTTGCATTAATGTTGCCCAATATCCTAGAGATTGCCCTTGGCTGGGCTGTGCAGGCCTGCAGGAGTTCCTCAGCAAATCCTCCCCATTGACCCTCTGCAGCACTGTGGAGGCCAGTGTTTCACAGACACAAAGCATCTCTTCATGGAGACACTGGGCACAACAATTTTGCACAAAATTGGCTGAAGATCATGGCTTGCTTACCTGTACTATTACTACTACAGGGAAATACAAAAAGCATATGGTTTAACTCTCATATTCCATTTTTAAAAGATTGATTGATTAACCCTCTCAAAGCTCTGCTCTGCTTCCTCCAAGCTTTTTAACTTGAAAACTGAGGCTGTCAGCTAAAACGAAACATGAGAGAAAATTTATATAGTAAATGTTTTCAAAAGGGCTTTCCAGATCCGAATTCTACCCCACGGACAAATCACATTTATGACTTGGGACGTGTTCGCTAGCCTTGGGAATAATTCCCTAGGCATGGGCTAGATGCTTTAGAGTAAATAAGAGACTGTTCAGGATACAATATATTTTTCTTAAAATAACACAGAGCTGAGTTTGCAAGGCTGTGAGAGACGAGTCTTTGAAATAAAATAGGTTACATGCATTGATTTGACAGGATATGAAACAGCAAAGAATTTGGGTCCCAGGACTAAGACAGTAAATCCAGGATGTATTTGGAAATTTAGCACAAGGCTAAATATTTGTTTATGAAATGACAAGACAAAGAAAAAGCAACTTTTTTTTTATTATTATGAAAAATCATTCTCTTTCAGGGATCAAACCCCTCAGGAATAGTATTTTTAATAAAAAGGACCCAGCTGTTTGCATCCAGCAATCCATTTCTTTTGCTGAATTATAAGAGTTTTCAATATAGAAATGTTATAGCAAAATACAAGGCCCACTCAGCATAATAATGATTTCAATGATTTTGAAATATATTTAAATTATTTTCTCTAGCAGCTTACTGAGATATGTCAGTATGTAGCTGTCGTTAGTGTCCCAGCTGCTGTTTCTGACATCTCATATATGACAGTTTAGGAATACATAACGCTTGACTGAAATAAATGCTCTGCCTGAGGTCGTCTTTATTGCTAATGTTGGTAGATACCAAAATTTATTGTTCATGGGATGTTCTGACTGAGAAACAACAGTGAAACTTATGTTTAAAGTAGATTACGCTTAGTTCATGGTAATAGCTGACATTTATTTTTTGTTTTCCTTTTTACAATACAGGCAATGACATTATTAAAAAGAAAAATGTTAAAAAACTAAACAGTCCCTGATTTCTTGTCTTCCTTGACATCCCTGCTTTCTGTTTTCACCAATGTGCTTATTTTTTTGATGTTACCTGCACAGAGTAATATTCAAATGAACTGTCATTTTTTACTTGATGGGAAGAAATGAAATGGAAGATATACAGAAAGTTTTGGGAGTGAATCACTGTTTTTAAAGTGCAACGTCTGATGCCACCGAATCAACTGAAGATTTACTTGCTAATTGTATTAAATCTCCAAATGAGGCCTTATAATTTTACATTCTGTTATTCTGGCAGTTAGTTAGGATATTATTGATAATTTTCTTGATTAAGAGGTTTTAGATGTGGTCAGCTGATATTGCTAACATACCTTTCTTAGAAAGTGGAAACTAATGAAAGAATATAGATATAATCCATGAGGGATTAAAAATAATAATTAAAAAGGAAGAACTTTACTATTGTTATTGACCTTATTCTCAAACAGCACAAGGAAAAAACAAAAACGCTCGAAATATGTATTCATTGTAAAGAGAGGAAATTTGATTTCATCTAATATCTCTGACCACATACATCAAACTCAGAGGTCAGATATCTTGCCTGGCACATTGGAGTACAAAAGGAACATTAACTGCTGCAAGAGGAGAGAGGTGATGGCATGTGCCCTGCACACAGCTGATGGAGTACCTGATCAAACGGTGGCAATGGGATTTCAGTCTGCTATGATAATAAGTTCTGTTTCACCCTAAAGATCTAAAGGATGGCAGAATATAACTAAAAAACTTTGAGTCAGAGCCTCTTTCTAGCCAAGAGCACAGGAAAGAGGAAAGTGGATATTTCCAGTAATATAGGTAATGATCCTTCACTCTAATTAAAATGATGTTCAGCAATTAGTGCTGAAACCTTTCTTTTGTCCAATGCTTTCCCTGTCTTTTTTACGCACAATGTTAAATTTGACTATTTGTCAAAGTGTCAGCAATCAATGCATTTGCCATGAAGTTGCACTGATTTAGAGCACCTACAATTCATCCTGATTATTTGTGTTGGGAGAAGATTGCATGGGAGGTGCACGATGGGAGGCACTGGGGAGAAAAGGTCTGATTTTTTCTCTAAAAGTTGAGCTATGGTATATGGGCTGGCAAATCTGGAAATCTTCTGCTTTCCCAGGAGCAATCTTATAATGGGAAACCCCTGAGAATGCCAGTGAAGAATTCACTCCAAGAGGGATGCTGATTTGTTTGGAAACAAGCTAGTTTTTCCACCAGACTTTTTTTCCCTATGCTTAATAAAATTATTCAGAAAAGTTGTTTCTGACAGAGACCAAAACCAGCAATGATATTGGTGGCGAGCATTGAATTGGCAGTAGTGTCCTACATGGTGAATGGCCACAGATAGTCCTCATATATCTTACAGAAAACACTAGTTACTAGAAGTGGCTCTCAGGACAGGTGGCAACAGGATACCTTTCAAGGCAAAATCTGTCCATCTGAAGAAAATGGATATCTGCATGTCTTTCTCATAGCTTGCTCACCACATGAAAGCACTATATTTGCAGAAGGGACAATAAGGTAGGTTAATTTTCATATCTGCTCAGCTTTTGGACTTTTTCCTACTTAAATGTGAGATTCATTTCCCTCAACTTTAGCCATCCAAAAATGAAAATTAGCTTCAGGCAATGGAGCAAACTTCTGCTAGAGTCAGTGGAGGCAGTAAGGGGAGAGAGCGAGTGAGAGAAAGGCAGGAATGCCTTCACATGATATTTGGGTAGCATAGAACTCAGTTATATGAATTACCATCTGACATGAAGTCACTCCCTGATGGATGAATCATTTTCTAAACATGAACAGGCGCTTAACTTAGATGATAGCTAATTTTTAGATGGTCAAAGTTACACATGATGAATCCCTTGCTACATGACCAGACATGCTGATATGGGAGAGTTGCTTCCGTGTTTTTTCTTGCTCACAAAGTTGAAACTATTAACCAGCAAATGACTTTTATGATCAAAATGCTTCAGAAATTGCCTGAGTGGTGACCAATAGATCAGTATGTTCCTTTGTTAACATTTCCCTACTTGGTTTTAAATCAGTAGAATTATAAATGGCTTCATTCTGTATTTTTCATTTTCCATTATTGAAAAGCCTTAGAAGTCTTCATGATCTTTTGATGGGCCTGGGAAATGGTTATTAGTCACCTCCTTCCCCCCATACTAGGCAGCAGACTGTTTAATGCTAAATCTTCCTCTGAGCTCCAGAGGACTGCAAATTAGCCTACTGCAGAGAACGATGACTGAAGTGATGGGCATTAGTATATGTCTCATATAAGTCCAGTTCAGCATATATGTTTTTGCAATAATCTTATTAAAATACTGTAAATCAGTAAACAAAAACTGTAAAACCATAAATGTTCAAACACTGTGTGATTAAATTGAGTGAATCAGAATCCCAGATGCTATTTTGGTCCTGTGCCATGCTGAGATTTTGTTATTGTTACTAACACCACAACATCTGCAAGGATAATTTTTACGTTCATTATATTTACTGTGTTGCTGAGAGAATACGAAACCCCTGAAGTACATCTTAAAAGGTTTTATTGCACTATAAAAGACTCTGTCACTTTAAACTCCATTAGGCGAGCTCTTCAGGTTAGTAATGAGATTCTTCGGAAGAGGCCAAGACAATAGAGCATAAGAGTCTTATCCCAACTCCTCAGAAACAGCGAAACATGTCATGCACCGACCCAAGAGAAAACAATTTATGTAAAAGGCTCATTGAATTCATGGCCCTGGAGCTGCAGAACGGATTTGTCAGGGCTTCTGTTTGTTGCTTTGTTTAGAACTGTACCATCCGTCTGCCTCCACTTCTGGGTTGACAGACAACATAATATTGCAGAAGAACCTGGGACATATATTTGACAAATTTTACCCTGATTCTTTCAGCCTTGTTGTTTCATTTTATTTATAAAAGTGTATATTATTCATCTTTATATAATGGAGAACTGAACATTGTCTGTGAAGGACTTTCCAATAGTCTGGGCAGTCTTGGTGCAGAAGGTGCAGCCACGTGCTGACGGCTGCCTTGGTAACAGTATGTTACTGCTGGCATAAGATCAGGATCTGCCCTGGGCTTACAAAATAGTTTTCTGAGATTTTCACTACTGAGAATCTTCAGGACATTCTTTGCATTTAAAAGTAATTGAGACATGTAAATATTTTACATTTTTTACCAGATTTTATGAAACTGAAGCAATTTTCACCTCCAAGTATATTTATTTATTTATTTTTTCTAACAGTGAAATCTGACAACTTTTGGAATTATTTTCTTTCTTTCTCTACTTTTCATTTCCTATATGTTTTTTCCAAATGGGAGAGGAAAGTGTATTGGGCTAAAAATAAACTGAAAAGATCAATAGAGCTTCAGCCCATAATGTCTTTTTTCCCCCTACATTTGCAATGATGTCTTGGGAAGCTGGAGTGATGTGGGGCTGCAGGTGCAGCTGTAAACGCAGCTGCTGTGCAGGGCAGACAATAGTGGAGCATCCGTGAGGATGCAGCGCAGCTGGGTTGGCACAGGGTGACTGCACAGCAATGTCCTCAGGCTGAGCGTGACCCAGCACGCAGAGCTTTGGCTCATCACACACAGCAGCCCACATGCAGGATGCCGGTGTTGTGCCTTTTGGCCAGTACTGCGGGTCAGGGGGGCAACACACACGGGATCACGGGTGTGTTTTCTTTGTGGGTGAAGTGTTTTCTTCTTATTTGTTTAAATGGTCCACTTACCCAGGTTAATACTGTGTCTGCTCTGAGTGCCACACACACTGGTAATAAAGTGTATCCTGTTTGATATCTTCAACAGTTGAGAAAGAAGAATTCCCCATTCAGTGTGCCCAGAACCAATAAGAAAAAATGAGGGTTTTTTTTTGATTAGAAGAATGAACTGATCCATTCATTAGTATTGAAGCACCTCTCGCTAGTTCAGCCTCTTCCTTGCTTCTGCTTTTACAGACAGATAGGCAGCTCTGCAGGCTGATAGGGCCTTTTCTAAGGAAACTGTTGAAGATCCTGAGATCTACCTGCAGAAGAGCCTCTCTCTATTGAGTATAGCAAGCCTAGAATCCCCTGCGGTAACCCTTTGACATAGTTAAAATGAGATAAAATACACCGCAAACTAATGCTATTAATGACTTTTGAATATTATGAATTTACATAATGGTCAGCAAAGGCAACATTGTAGGACCAGTTTTAAGACAAATGTAAGGGACAGCGTCCCTTCAGGTTATTTCAGGAGTTTGCTACTTATTATTATTTTTCATATTTTATCATATATCATTTTTACATATTTTTATCAACTTACCTGTAGCCTTAATTTCTTCTTTGTAAGAACAACAAAAAAGCTGTGTTGAAAAAATCTCAACATTCCTTTCCTTTCTCAAAAAAACAACCCCAAAATTCCCCAATAACAAAGAGCCAAAACCTATGCTTCTCTGGATAAGAGAGTAAATCTAGTCCTGATCTCCTCTAAACTCTGGTAAGGCAAACATTTTTATAGTGCATAATTCAAAGTTCAAAATCATTTGCAAGTTACTATAGTTCTCTTTATAAATACACATGCAGCATATGTACATATGCACATAAAATGTAAGCAGACTATACTTCCTTAACTACAGGAAATACAAATTCCTTTGTAAAAAGCTTTTTGTATTTTTTTTCCTGAAATCTTCAATGAGAAGGAATAGACATTATTAAAACCAAACAACTAAAAGAAAAAAAAAAGTCTGAGTTATTAAAGTTTCATGTTTTGCCTGAACAAGCTACATTACTATAAGCATATATTAATGCACGTATATATATAGTCCACAGAGACTCCTGTTTTATGACTTTCAGAACAGTGTATAACATAGAGGCGCACACATTTATGTAGACATTATCTGTAATCCTTTATTGGCCTTATGTAGAGATATCAAAAATGCTGCAGGTATCCACACAGAAAATAAGAACATCTTTCAAATACCACTCAGTACTCATCTTGGTAAAAACTGCCTTTTTAATGACAATCTATTTCTGCTTTGTTGTTTAAATATTGCATTAATTTTTCCCCATGCTGAAAACATCTTCAGCAACAGATAATACAGATTTAGATCCTACAACCCTAATACACATACGCAATCTGGTAGTCATCTAGGAAATTTTTCAGCAGATATATTTTCCTTATATAGCCAGGCATGGCAGAACTGGGAGAAAATTAACAACCCGAATGAGAAAAATATAGCCTATCTATAGAAATCTTCGCAGTCTGTGTTTGGATCCATAGCACTACCATTTCATCAATGTGATAATTTAGTATCAGATTTGTTTGGATCAACATAGAATTTGGTTTGACAGGATTTCTCATGCCACTTGCCCATCAATTTATAGATATGAAATTATTCTCTTTCACCAGGCAGCTAATGAAACTAGATCATCCCCAGCAAATCTCAGAGTCAGTGCCACTGCCCTGAGGATGCCTCAGACTGATCCATTCCAGCGATCAATTCAGAACGAAACAAGCTTAGAATAATTTGCACCTATGTAGAAACAAGATGACCATTCTCACAGTCTGGTGGTGTTTTGAATCTGGATGCTTATACCCCAGATACACCCGGAGAAGTGGATAATACATTGGGAAGGTAGTTAGTGAGGTGGGAAGAGTTTTCTAAACTCTATTCTATTTTTTACTTCTTCTAGGCCCATCACAGTTCTCCAAAGAACAAAAGTTTCTGCGGTTCCTCCCAAAGAAGAGATTTCTATGATAATGGTGTTTAGTCTTTTCCATGAAAGGGGATATTGCTATTGATTTTAATGGTGATAATAGAGGAAATAACATAGCAATGAGGAAGGTATGGGATTAGGGTAAGAATAAGTGGGACTAGTGTAATCTGAATGTTTGTTAGTGAACATTTATAGACTTTATAGAAGAAATTCAATCTAAATTTTGGATTTTTTTTCCTAATAACAGTTCATACTTGCAACAGAAAAGAAGGGTTCTTTAGTACTAGTTATTTTAAGTTTCCACAGCAGTCAGTAGAAAAGAGTGGGAGTCTCAGTGGCATAAGCCCTCTGCCTCTCAGAGAGCTGCAAAAGTGGCCAAACTGCGGCACTGTGACCATGAACTAAGAGGAAGAAAGCATGGTTGCCACCCCAATGCAAACAGAAAAACTCTTGACCAGAGGTTGTTGTTAAGATGTGTTTTTGTTCTTATTTATCTGTGTGATTGTAAAGTTCCTTTTCTCTGTAGCCTGAAGATAGAAGATGAAAAACAGCCCAAACTTGGAGCTTGTTTATTTTATTTTGAGTTGCCAATATATCACTTTGCCTATGGGACTGTGAAAGGTTAATAAACCCTTCTACAAAAGTGCTTCAGGACTTTGCATTAAAAAAATATGTAGTATGCGCTCTATGCAACCCCACCCAAGGAGGCTGGCCTGACATTTGCTGGACTGATCTTTTTTGTTGCTTTTCATCCCCAGGATGTTCTGATTGACTCTCCCTGTCTTTCTCTCTCTTTTACCTTCATATATACTAAGGTAAAACCAAAGCAAAAATTTAGAATAAATATATCACTTCTGCATTACACCTTCAATTCCACAGCATTTTTAAAGGATCAATTTCTTCTGAATAATTCTGCAGAGAACGTATTTAAAAGATCACTTTATTGTAGGAAGAAAAATACTTGGAAATTCAGCCTTCAGTATTTTGATTTTCTAATTTAATTATTCTTTCAATTGGACTCTTATTCCATACTTTAAAAAAAATCTACTTCCTACATAGAATTTTTTTCAACAGCCTTCCCTTTAGTTTATAAAAAGCCTCACTTTACAGCTCTGAACAACAGTAATGCATAATGCCCTTTCATCTAGCTTGATATCGTCAAGATTAAATTCAGTGACACTCATTTTGTTTGTTCCTTAATTACAGCCTTCTTCCTGATTTTTAAACAGTTTCTAAAACACATTTTCTCAAAACCCAAAGTAGAACTCATTTGCACAATTCCTGCCTGTTGACTTTCAATGTATTTATATATTCTCAGTATTACCTGTGTTCTAGATTAATGTAAGAAATGAATAAAGAAATCATCCTAATAGGATACATCTGCTGACTTCATAAAAGCAAGGTTTATGGTTTTGTTGTGCAATATATTGTACAAAGAAAGCCTTCTCTGTAAGAGGCAGTCAATCAAAATTCTGCATTTTCTGGAGATTTTCTCTGTCAAACAACAGTGTTGCAAGTGGCAGAAAGGTCTGCAGCTGCCCGTGGGGTGCAGTCAGTTTGTTTTCTATTGTTTGGGTAGTTGCTCTCTGTAGATCAAAAACAAAATGATATTCTGAAGGCATACATGTGAAGAATATTTTTAATATACTTGCTTTCTAAATACAGTGCTGCATACTGTAGGCTGAACCAGTGAATTAGTTAAAAGCTTACATGATTGCAAAAATATTACATTCTCCACTAACACCAGAGCCAGCCCACAGATGAGCCCGTAGGCAAGCCAGTCAGTGCTTTAATGTCTGCTTTATTTAAATCAAAGGGCTATCCTGAAAAGGAGATTGCCTTTTCCATAGTCCATTTGAAAAGCACTCCCATGTGGATCTATCTGCTCTCTCTCAGCTGCACACATGGGTCTTACAGTGAGTTCTTCTAAAGCTAATTGGTAAAGTGAGGAAAAGATGTAAGGATTTGCTTCATACCAAAGACCCCTGCTATACCAACCTTCCCTGAGACAGTGAGAATAGGGATATTCAATACCCTTCCCTAGAGAAGCGGATTATGCTTTGTGGATTGAGCCCACGGCCACCCTCTGAGTTACGTGATATTGCTTGATTCCAGCAGACTGATAACAGGCGAGCTATCAGATGTGGGATCATTCCTACATTCACATTACTGAGGGATAGCTTGAAAAGAAACTTCAAGAAGTAGTGAGTCAAGTGTTTCTTGTACTGGGTCGATGTATTTTTTTAATTTTGTTTTTTGTAGTCTTGCTTCAAAATTATCAAAACTTCAGCATTTGTCCTTCTTGCTAGAATGAATAAAACTTGGCTTTTGCCTTCTCACTTTGTGTGAACAGCATGCAATGCTGACTGCACAAAGTTGCCCTGCTTGTACCTGCCCTGTGAGACCTTGGAACACTTGCCAGCTCCCAAGTGCAGCTGCACATATTCACCTCCAGCCATATCCAGCCTCCATGCTAAGATGAGACTTGGGTAAATGCCATGTTTCCCCTCAGTGCTCATTTCCTTGGAAAGAAAAATGAGGTTTGTGGATGGAAAAGTGCTCTTCTGCCACATCCTGATCTGCATATCTTAAAGAAGAGAACTTGGATGTACTGCAAGATGCACATCCCTAGGGGTTTATGGATGGTTTGAGTTGCTGTGGCAGAGCAACTTACCAGTAGAGTGTGATACTTCTGAAGTGTGTGCCATTTGGTGTAAGTTTAAATTCTATTGTCAGGGTCAGTTTCAGGGGCTGGAGAGGCTTCTTTTTGTTCTTCTTTTTCTGCAAACAGTAATCAATTCCTTTCATGTGGTGTAGAAACTGTATAGAAGTGCCCTCTAACCCTGAAAATCCTGTCTCCACATAAGTGCATAACATGAGATGCTATGGAAGACCCTGTCATTTGTTTCCACTGGGAGGAGTGGGAAAGCGAAGTTTTTTCTGTGCTATGTAAGGGAGCTTCGGTACAGGTTGTGGACTGGCTTTGCCTGGATCTCTGAGCTCTCATGGCACAGCTCTGTGGCATCTGGGGTTACTGATTTGTACCCACAAACTTTGTTGCCTTGTTTGTCTTGTACAAGGTTTACAGCCCTTCTCAATTCAAACTGTATCACTTAGAGGGAGATTTATCTGACCATGTATAATCATCTAAAAGATAGGTATTCACAGCTGAGGGCCTTAGCTATCCTGAAGCCACATTTTGGGTGCAGTTAATCCCATTTGAAATGACATTGAAAATCAGACCTGTAAAGAGCCAAGACAAGTAGCTCAGATGCAGACCTCTCTATTTTAGAATAAATCTTCTTTAAGCATAGATGTCTACCTGACGACACCTCTGTGGATGTGCTTCTGAACCTAATTGTTGAACTTGAAAATATAGTACTGGGAAAAGATGGCACTTTGTAAATACTGCTGGTGGAAGAGAGAAGGAAGGGAAATGTTTACAGATATCCTGGTGTTTTTGCAATGACTTTGATAACTGGGAAAGGATCAGCTAGCAAATGTGTTTAATACAGTGGTGGATCTCACACTGCTTTATTCATTTCCTATGATTCAGACAAAACTAGCGTTTCGCTGTGCCAACCATACAGCATGTTCCAGGAAAAACATTTTCCAAGATTTTACTAATAACACAATTCTCTCTATGCTCCTCATATTTGCTACAAGCATTTCTTCTCTGATTGATTATGACTAATGCCTTCCAACAAGTCTACTTAACACTAATATCATTTTATTGCCTAACTGTCCAAATTTACTTTGCTTAATCTCCCACTTTAAACTCTGTCTGAGATCCACGCTTCAGTCGTATTTCTAACCTATCAGGTGTGGCCCTACGCTTAGAATCACAGAAGTATGGGATAATTCAGGTCAGAAGGGACACCAGAGAGTCATCTCAAAGCAGAATAAGAAATAAGGTCTGACCATTTTTCTCCATTAATTTATCCATCTGAATCTTGAAAATATCCAAGCACAAAGACTGTACAATGCCTATGGGCAACCTATACCATGATTTGGTTGTCCTCAATAGACAAAGGTTCTCCTATATCCAACGTGAACTTGTTTCAACTTGTACCCATTGTCACTCATTATCCTACCATAGTCCAAGTCTGGGTATCCTTACTGATTAAGTTGCAGGTCCATCAAACCGCTGTTAAATGCCTCCAAAGTCATCTCTGCACCAGACTGAACAAGCCCAGCACCTTGTACTTTTCCTCACAGGGAAATGCTTCAGCCTCAAGCATCTTGATGACCCTTCTCTGAACTCACTCCAGTTCATCCAATTCCTCTCTCTACCGAAAGGTTCGAATTTGAATGTAGTAGCTAGATATGGTCTGACAAGTGATGAACAAAAAGGGCAAATCACCTTGATCAGTCTTGGGTCTGTGGTCCTATTATACAGACCAGGGTGCCACTGACCTCTTTGCTATCAGGGCATGCTGCAGGTTTGAGCTCAATTTGCTGTCCAATAGGACAACTGAGACCTTTACCATAGAGCTGGGATACAGACAGGAAGTCCTCAGTCAGTGTTTTGCAGGGGGCTCTTCCTTCGCAGGTGCAGGATTTTGCATTTTCCCCTGTTGAATTTGAGCAGATTCCTGTTGGCCCATTCTTCCAGCCACTCTTCCAGATCCTTCTGAAGTGCAACCCTGCTCTCAAGTATTCTCCCAGCTCCTGTATTAGCTGCATACCTGATGAGAGTACATTCTGTCATCTCCTTCAGGTCACTGACAAAGATGGTAAACAAGACAGGTCCCAAGACGGATGCTTTTGGTACTGCACTTGTTACTGTCTACTAGGCAAAGAACGAACTATTAACCACAACCCTCTGAGTATGATCATGCATTCTTTTTCTGTCTTACTGATCCTCACATTCACCCCTGGACATTCCAGTTTCTCTGTAGGAAGATCATGGAAGATGATGTTGAAAGCTTTGCTGAAGATGAGCAAGTGAAACATCCCCTCCTCCACAAACCCGGTTGTTCTAGCTTAGAGAGCAACTGTGTTGGTCAGGCATAATTTGCCATTGATAAATCTATGCTGACTCCTGCTATTCACCTTTTTTCTCCTTTATGTGCCAGGGGACTTACTTCATAATTTTGTTAGGATGTGAAGTGCATCTCCTCAATCTGTAATTCCCTAGCTCATCCTTTAGACCTTGTTTGGACATGGGCACAACTTTTAATTTTTCCCTATTTATCAGGGACCTCTCTTGATATCCAAAGCCTTCTGAAGATCAAAATATAGACATATTACCAAGCAGCTGTTGTCTTCTGAAAGCAGTGATTAAAAATCATTTGGCTGTAAGGCTTTTGCATTTGCTGTATTGACCTGACAAGGCAGTCCATTTTGGCAGGCTTCTTTCCTCTTTGGCTATCCTTCCTCTCATCATGCCTATGTTTAACAGCTCACAGCCATTTGAATATGATGCATTGCTAAGTCTTGTCCAAAGTGAAAGTCTTTGTTAATTTGAATATATAATTTATGCAGTGCAAGATTTTTCATTTGCCTTATTATTATTTGGACTTTATCATTGGTATGTTTGAACATTATAAACTGAAGGATTAGCTCTATCTCTGTTTCTAAGGCACAATGTAATGACAAGAGGAGAAAGGAAGAAAAAAGGAAAAAAGGAAAACCCTTCTCTACTTCAGAAAATGAAGGAGTTTACATTATTATATGCATTACCATAGAAGGTGATTTATTTATTAGTGGTACAACTAACTACTCAAGCTGAACATCTTGAGCCATCAGTGGATTATTGATGGTACATTAATTAATGGTAGGATAATTGCCACTACTCAAGAACCAGCCTGTCAGATTCAGAATCGGATGTATCAATCAGGTGGTAAAAAAAGACATCAATACGGTCTGTCAGCTAACGTCCTTCATCAAGCAATCATAGCTGGATATATTCAGTAACACTATTTTCATCCAGTTGTGATATACTATATTCAGATGATGGAAAATCCATTGTGTTGGTAGTTAAGTTGTTCCTCTAGACAGTTATTGTTATTAAAAGATTGACATTTTATTTCTCTCCTCCAATTTGTCTGGGTTTAGCTTTCAGACAGCTGATTTCCATATACCTTTAGCCATTAGCAGGATTCCCCTCTTCTTTGAAATATTTTACTGTGTAGTACTTACAGGCCAGGATCAAGAGATGGTGTATCTGTGCCTGGAGAAATTTCATAAATTAAAAGTCTTTACTTTCTTTTAGGGAATCTGGTAATGCATATAATAATGTAAACTCTTTCATTTCCTTCTTAGATAATCTTTCCCTAAGATTCCCTAAAATCCCTTTCCCTATTTTTTTTTCCAAAAATCTTTCTAATTTTTCTGCCTCCTTTTACAAAATGTAAGTGTCAGCAAAAGTTTCCAGAAAGGATCTCATTAATTCTGTATACCATAGTAATAATCTCTTTTTATTTGTCTTCAAAATATTCCTCCTTCTTATATGCGAAAGACTGCACCTGATTTCGTAGTTGTAGTATCAAGTAAAAAGACATAGAGATGAAGTCATCTGGCTATTCTTGCCTTGCTACATAAAATGATTTGCATACAAAGCCAGGGGTTGAAATCTTCATATAGCATCTGTTGAGGCAAAATTACAGTGGCAGTAGTTGAATATGAATTATGGAAAAGTAACAAGGCCGAACTTCATCTGGATCATATACAGAATGGGCAGGAGGAGTAAGCAGTGTGTCAAATATTTACCTAGGCTTCAGGGGCATTGTGGAGCTATGAAGGCAGTAGAGTCTTTTGGAAAACAACCTACTGAAGTGACTGCTCTGCTGTATGATGTTTGAAATGTAGGCAAAGCAAAATTTAGACTTCCAGGTACTTTAGTCTGTAGAATCCAGACAGAAGCACAGCCCAGGATAGTGTCTATTACTGAGGCAGTAGATTCAGCCAAGGCTTCTGAGCTGCCAGTGTAATGTGAGCCTGGGCACTTTCCTCAGCAAGAATGAGGGGCTAGAAACAGTGAAATTGATGACAACTGGATAGTTTTTAGTCAAAGGCATTTAGTTCTGGCATTGCTGGTCTACTGAAGTCCACTGGCTCCATTATTCAAGAAAAGACACTTCTCAAGACTTCAGAAGTATTGGCATTCTTGTCTTTTGGTCAAATTAGAGAAGGAAAAGAAAAAACAAAATTACTTTGTTTGTTTTTACAAAACTGAAATTCAGTTACCTGTCCAGTTTCCTCAGAAACACAGGATATAATCTCTCCTTGCCTTGCCAGGAGTTCCACAGCCTCGGGGTTTTTTGCTTTCTACTTACACTGGTCAGCAGAGTTATGAGTTGAGGCCTGTCTTTCAGTAGTAGTTTGCTGTCTGCTTCTAAAACCCAGGCAGATTATGAAATGCTGTTCTGTATTAGTTCCAACAGAGACTTCCTGGTGGATTTGATCAGTACTGGATTAAAATCTTGTCTGTTTTACCCAGCTGGTGCCAAGTCAGACAACTCCTGTAGCCTAAGCAAGAGATATTGATATCTTTCAAAGTAATCTCCTATGTTTCTAGCTCTCTCCATAGGTATGTGAATAAATATGTAAGGAGAGAGGCTATTAAAAGTGATAAAGCAGAAAACAGCACTTTGCCTTCTATATTTCTGTTAGTGAACACTTTGCAATAAGTTACTTTTCATGTCAGTTTGGCAGGATATATTTTTTCATCTATTTTATTCCTGTGCTAATCTATTTCCCCAGCATTTATAAATGACAACTATCTATGCTGGGTTTTCTCCATGCATTGTATATAGCATTTGACTTGCCACTAATAGTACTACCTATTTACCTTTCATTGTTAATGACATTCATTTTCCTTAATAAGTTGAGTTCCTTTCAAAATAATAGAATGAACTATTAGTTCCATAAAAAGAAAAATGGAACAGAACTTAGCCTTGTGAAATGATAGATGGACTGCATTTTTAGGAACATTTCCCAGTCAACAAAGCTTACATTAACAGGGCTAGTGGGACTGTAGTCATATCAGGGCCCTCGTAATAAACGGGTCTAGATTAACAGGCTGAAATATCATTTACATTTCTTTACTTTGCCCTTTCTTGCTGAACAAGAACTGTCATACACCTAGAGTCAGCTAAGAGGTGAGTGAAGCACTGGGACCTTGTAATAGAATTTATACTGGATGAAACTAAGTCCTAGATATTCATAGTGGTTTGCAGTGGTTGAAATAAAATAGAAATCAAAACTATGGTCTTGTTAGAGTAAAATTTGATTCTGATTTAATCCAAACTTTAGATCTTTAATTACTGAATTACTGAAATTATGATCTCAGGCTTGATCTCTGTTTGGAGGTGAATTCAGAATAGACAATGCAGACAGATGCCTGGCTATTTTTGGCAAGGGAAAGAATAAATCCCAAATATTCTCCCTATGATAAATACCAGTGCTATGGGTTAGCAGTAATACTCTGCAGTTTGTGCCTTTGTCCAAAGTCACGGGGAGCTGTTCTCCTACAGGCGCTGATGGAAATCTCCTAGAAATCTCCAAGGTAACCACTCCAAAACAGCTGTTCTCCCACTGGGGGGAAGTTTGTGCTAGATATGATGAGATTAAGTGGATGTTGCATTTCTTAAAATAGAAGATAAGCATTATCTTTTGATAAGTTTTACATTCTTTGTCTTTGGAAACACTGGACTGCAAAACAATTTGAACATTTTTCCTCTCAAATAACCAAAATGAAATCTCATTTTGGTTCCACTCAGCAGCTTTTATTTATGTGCTGCTTGTTTTGGGCTACATGTGATGGGTTCTTTTTTTCCTTCTTATTTTTCTTGTTGTTTGACTCTCACTTGAACTTACATTTTATTTTGTCCATGCTCTGATATCTACTAAAATTCCACTGCTACCACCTCTCTGATATTGACTCAGAACTGAAGCTTTTTTTACATCGAAGTAAAATAGCTCATGCTTAAATAATAAATTATAAAGTCTTTCACTTCATTAGTGTCAAAATAGTCTGGTTTAAAATTAAGACAATTTTTGACCGCATCTGCAAATATCTGAACATGTGTGAAATTTTCCCCTGACTGAAAGCAAGAGTTAAACAAAGTTGAACCTTTTGGATTCTGCTATGATGCATTCATTGAAATGATATTATAATAGAAGAGTCCTGTGGACTCTTTTTTATGCTTTAACTTAGGAAATGAAATGATAGCTACTTGTATATGGGGAATAAGCCCAAATTACTCTAAGAGCAGAGGAAAATTTAGCTCGTGGTTAGGTCTTGGGTGTGGGCCTCAGGAAGTCTGGATTAAAACCCTTGCTGTGCTGAAAATGTCTCCTGGTAATTTAATTTCTATTTTCCTCTATTATTTCTGAGCAGAAAATGCACAAGTCTCTGAGGGGAAAACCTGTAGAAAGCCTCGTGCTGTGGAGGACCTGTCTCTTGGCTTCTCTGTGTGCAATGGGAGATCACACAGTCCAGATCTACTCATCAGCAAAACCCACTTTGCTTAGGTCACTCAGCAAAGCTAATGGTTTCCACGAGTGAAGGACCATCTCCAAAAAAGAGATCCAAGCCTGGAGAAACTCGTGTCTGGGTCCTGAGGGCATCATCAGGCTATGATGGTCCTGCCCACCTCCCCAGGACTGTATCCTTGTCTGCAGGCCTGTCTCCTACCCTATGTCCTTTTGCTCCTGCCTGGACTCCACAGATGGACTCTGGTCCCGGTACATTCACTCTCTGGGGCTGGGGCTCTCACTGTCTGGGGCTGACAAAAGCCCCATTAGCAGCTCCCAGCTCTGCTCACTGTGTTTAGACTCTGTGGAACTGAACCCCATCAGGGCAAGTGTGGCCACTGCAGGCTTCCCCTCAGCAGCACTGCAGCTCTCCTCGTGGGAAGTGACCTGTGCATCTTTTTCCAGGGATTGCAAATACTGCAAATATGATACAAATCTTCACCAAATATGTAGTGAAAATACTATTTTAGTATAATTAGACTTGATTCATTAACTATTTTGAAGATTAAGGCCAATGCCTTTGGCATCAGAAGTGAATGATGAGTAGTCTGTCCTGAACCTGCTTGCTCCTGGTAGCTCACCCACAGGGAAGATGGGCAGCTGCACTCACAGCTGGAGTCCTCTTTGCTTTGTCTCTGGGATGCTGGGTCACACTCTGCACACCCACAATGCATTCAGGCAGGAGAGAATATCTTACAGAAAGCCAGAGGTTAGCAAGTGCATTTTTATGGGTCTACCATGGGAAGACTCGGTATCTGGATCCTCAAAACCATTTTTTTTGACAAGTGGAAATCTTGATCATCAATTCATTGACTCCTGTTTCTATTGAGAAATATTAAAAAAAAATCTTTTCCCTCTCTAACAAGTTGATCTTTTATGTTTGCAGCTTGATGAAAAACTCCTTGCCTCCAAACACATCGCTGTTTCACTCATTTGCTAGCAATTAAAAATAAAATAAAATAAAATAAAATAAAATAAAATAAAATAAGATTTAAAGTTTGAGGTCTACTTTTTGCAATCTACTTTTTCAGCTCTGGTTAATATTCTTCAGTAATTTTGGGACATAAATTATTTAAAATAACTAATAATGTAATGCAAAATATTCAGTCATTATAGCATATCTTTCTGTAGAAAGATAAGTTAAAAACACCTTTGTTTCTATATCAGTCAGTGGTTCTTACATGTTCCAAATACACATTTTGATGAATACTGCTTAAGCCATTGCCTCTATCTTCCTGCAAAGAAAAAAAAAAAAAAATGCAATAGAGAAAATAATATAGCTAGGGGCAAGAAGAGAAGAGATTCCTGTAATATCTAAACCTTGGAATAAGAAAGAATATTTGCTCAACAAAATAAAAGTCTTCTGCAGGAAAGGATGGGACTGATTTACTGTAAATAGAAAGCATAAAGGATCCCTAGAATCAATGTACCCACCTCAGCTTTCTGTTATTTTTAATGGTTTACCTGATGCTACTGAGAGTTGAATTTTCAGGTGTGGATATGATACTAATGCAGGAAATACAACAAATAATGAAGAACAATGAAGCTTGGCACAGAGGACTTAAATCATTTAAATGCTTTTTTTCTAAGCGACAGTGTAGAATAACAAAGAGCCCAACAAGGTAACAAATAGAATGTCACTACAGCATATTACCAGGAGTTCAAAATAAATCTGAGGAGTTATTATGGAGATATTCCCCATGGCCTTCAACCCACTGTGAAGTGCCAGAAATACAATATATATCAGAGAAAATAGTATTATTGTATATAAAGTGGTTAGGCTGTGCCGAGAGTATTGTGAACAATGTTGAGCATTACACCTAAGCAAAGATATAAGCACCCGTGAGAGGGCAATTGGGAGCAGACAGGTTTGGTCTCAGAGGCATTTTCCTGGGGAACCTGTGTGTGCGTTTTTAGCACCTGAGTGAAAATTCTGTGGTAATGTAGCAGAGATTCTCCAAATAGTGACAAGTGTTAAAGGAAGAGGCTTAGGCAAATCTGCCAAGCATGCAACCACTAAAGAGAGATCGTCTAAAGCATTATGGTCATTTTGCAAGGCATTCAATAGTTACTTCTCACCATCTTGACAGCTCCTAGATGGATCAGAAACTCTATGCTCTGAGACATGGAGGTGAGAAAAGTCATAGGAAATATACTCCAATGGCCAGTATTTGCTGGAGAAAGGATATGGAGTTATTGTTATTAGATACTTTCCTGAACCTACGGTAGTACATTAACCTCTCCTGACCAGGAACTTCACAGTTACATCTTGAACAGCAACAGCATCAAGGTTGGCTATTTTTATGCAACTTACTTACCATAGCACCTTTGAAAGTGGTCAATGGCAGTTCCCCATTCTCTTGGGAGGAGAGGAAGGCTTTGAGTGCCATGGGGATGGGTAGCGGTCTTCTCCATCTGGTGTTCCAGATATTCCATGATATGAGACAGACACTAAGAGGACAGGATGGGATAAAATCTTTCCTGGGACTTTAGACCCACCTCTTCACTAGGGTAAATAAGATTGGTAGGCACCATGATGTTGCGCTTGGGTGTTTATCTGTTGAAAAGGGCAAAGGGTTTGTTTGGTTTTTGTGTAGTGGATGTAGGCAGGGCTCCAAAGATATCAGGGCTCCTGGCATACCTTGTCATGGTAAGTGACATAAGCTTTGCAGAGGATCTGAATGTCCCAAACCTAGTGAGTCACTGAATCCACCTCATTTCTGAAAAACACCGCTGACAGAATATGCAGTACACCTAAGAGCTGGAATTGAAGAACACCGGCATCTTCCAAACTATCGGAATTTATATTGCTTTCTATAGATCCTTATATAGGAAGAGATCATATGACCATCTTGAATTTAAATTTTTGGTGCGTATCCAATAGCTGTCATTGGATATGTCATCTAACTCGCATGAGAATGACAAATTACTATCTTCAGTCTTCTTTGTTCTTCTATAAAAGAAGTTTTATTTATTTATGTGAAATTTTCCTGTAGTTCATGCATCTCAAATATTTGCAGTGCTGCAGCATGGTGGCTTAGGGTCACCTGAACAATTTGACTTTCCAAAAAACAGAACACGTTATCTGAGCTAGGAAAGGGAGTCCTTCATGTAGAGGATTTACATCTCTGCCTGTGATCGCAAATACTAGAACTGATTACCTTTCCAGTTCTGGAGATCATTCTTCTCCCAGGAAATAACCAGGGTTATTGTAACTGTAACTGGGGCTGCAAAATGATGATATGGTGATCTTTTACTTGGCACAGGAGTATGAAAAATAAATAAATACATAAATAAGTAAATAAATAAATATACCTAAGAAACTCTGATATGGAGAAGAGTTATTCTGGCCATATTAAGAAGAGGTTGCAGTCATGATTGTTCTCAGTAAACAGATGATAATGATGGATGTTTGTGAGGATTTTTTCCCTTTCCAAGGGCAATATAAAACACTGGGTTTTGAAACTGTCAAAATGAGTCATTAAGAATAATATTTTCTACTCTACAGATGACACATAACGTTTCTTCGAGAGAGAGAGCTTAGAGCATGCATGGCCATGCACAGGGTGGGAAAGTTCTTGATCCTTGGTAGATCTATTGCTTAAAGCATTTTCATCTCAGAGTTACAGAAGAAATTGCCTTGCAGGGTAGAAACATCCGAAGTGACTTGCTTTAAATTAGAGATGCAAAGACTGGCAGCAGGCCAAAGCAGAGGTTAAAGCATTCTGTGAGGCACTCTGTGGTCAAAGAGGCTGTTGCTAGTGCCTGAAATAGCTCATTTAGTGTGAGTCTGTGCTAGGTTTACAGTACTGCAGGAGAAGATATTTTCTTAAGGCTTAAGCTCTGACTGACTTTCACAGTGGGACAGAGGAAAAATTTTGAGTTCCCTCTCAGCTCGTGGGCAAGAGCAAGCCAGCAAGAAAAACTATGCTGAGGTGACTCCTCAGGTGACTCCTCAGCATCTCGAAGGGAACTAAGCTAGGAGAGGGAGCACTGGAACTGTGGGGCCTTCACTCCTTGCCTCATATGCCCTATCTGCTGGGGTACCTTGCCAGCACAAGCAATCGCATGGTACCCTAGTGCCTCTCCACCACAGGAGCACAGATATCCTCAGTGTGCTCTCCTCAATATGTCACCAGCTGCCAGGTGCATTTGGTGCTTCACCATAGATCTGCAGCATTCTAACTGTAGCAGGTGTCAGTAAAAATACAGATACTAAAGTTAATCAGTCAGATTATCTTAATGCATCCTCCCAAGGGTTTAAATGCTATTTTAAAAATCCAGCAAAGAAATACAGAGTGCAGAGCCTGATAAACACAAACTTTAGTCTTCTCTCTTTCTGTATATGATAGAGCATTCACTAAAAGTAGTGTGATATCTGTCTCTTTAAAAAATATGTATATAATCTATATATGAAGAAAACACTATATGACATACAAGAAAACATTTAATATGTATCAGAAAAATGAGTTACATAAAACTGTGCTCAATAAGATTGCTTGAGAGATAATTTGTTACCCAATTCATAAAAGACTAATGACAATAAAAGACAAATGTAAAGCTACATTTTAAAACTGACAGGCAAAAGATTAGATAACATGTAAGGTAATTGGAATTTGTGTTCTAGTAAAAACTCTTAAACAATTATTCTGTCTAAAAATTATATATTATTGTACTTTAAAGAAAGTACTGTCACTGATCTACACAGTGAAGAGTTTGCAGATTTATTACAACTACATTCTCATCCAATGTTAAAGCATTCATTAGGTCTTTGGTGGTAGGACAGTTTGGACTGGAAGTCCCTGGTACTTCAGTGTAATCAAACATTAATCCCTTGTGGCATAAAGAGTCACATTATTGGTTTACTGTGCTATTTCTACCCTTAAAGCAAAATAGCACACATAAGGAAAAATAGATAGAGGGAAATTGGTAGTAACATTCATTATAATATTGCTAAGCAGAGAGGAAAGGTCAAATAAACCATACTTAGATAATTGTCAGGGTGCACTGAATAGTTTATGATAATAATGAATATAGTGCAATTTCAAAAAGTGACAAAGTTCATTACTTGTTTCAGCTCTCCATTGAGTTTGGTGAAGACGCTTGGGTGTCTAAGTGCTTTTTCAGACTTCCAGTCTTGCATGCATAGGTTCCTGATGCCAAACAGGATATAGATGGAGGGAATAGAAAATATCTGTGCAGAGGAACAGAGGAAAACTATAATAGACCTGCTTAGATTAGACTTAATTAAATATACTGACTATAGGGCATACTGACATTGCCCAGTGTCATAGTTGGCATGGCAGGATGTGAGAAAGTCAACTCTGGCTGTCCCAGTAACCTCAAATTCTGCTCATATGGCCTGAGATAGTTTCATGAGGCATGTATAATTCCAAAAAGTTACCTATATACAATTACAATAAAATGGCTACTTTATTTCTCTATAAACAGCAGATGTGAGAAGTATGATCTTGAGCTGCAAGAGGCATACAGGAGCTGCCATATGCCTGAAAACTAAAAGGTTCCAACCGTACAGCCTGGAGAACTACTCAAGGAGGTACTATCAGAAGCAGAGCACAAGCGGGAGACAATAATGGTTATCTCCTTTCCCCTGCCATAAAAGATACATTCAGCTATATAACAGAGCCACCAACCTGATGACTCAGAAGAAAGCACTTGAATGGGTTGTATGCAGCCTGAGAATCCTAATTTGTCCTTGAAAATGAGAATTAAAGTTATGTTTCCAGTAACTTGCATTTATAGACTCCTATAGGAACAAGACTCCTGTAGATATTTTAAACTCATCTTCTACATTTTGGATGGAGCCTGACTATGATAAACTCCTGTGGAGTTATTGCTGAAATGACTTCAGTATCTTGAACAAAATATTTTGGAAATTTATTAAATTGGTCTGGAATAGCTCTTTAATATATTCATGGAGGTTGCATTGATTGTGATGTTTGTCTTAGAATCAAGTGGTCATAGCTTCAAAATGGAAGATGTTTTGAGTACTTTTAATATTTCATTAATCTTTACTCTGATTGCTTTAGAAATTTAAGCTTATGGATTCTTCTTTTAAGTTAAAAATTGTTCAGAATTTAGTTTCTTGAACTAATATTCTTTTAATGCTATTTGTACATTATTTTTTCCGAACTGCAATATACACATCATTGGGGAAATGAAATTGATTTAAAAATGGATATGTTTTCTGAAGCTAATAAAATAGCATATACTGAAGTGTACCCCAGTGACATTAAAGCACTGCTCAGCTCGTAGTACTTTTACACAGACTGATTAACATCTCACTGAACTCAGCTGGTCTATCTATAGGATTAAGGTTCTTCTGAGAGTCACTACAGTGAATTATGACAGTAAAAGTTAGTTAGCTGTGTTCCTACATGAATTATCACTGAGGGTCCAGGATTCTTAAAAATATCCAATAAAATTACCTAGATACACATCCTATTTCCTCTATTTTTCTTAAGTCACAATATGGTACACTGTAAGAAGCATGAATTCTGTGCTTTGGACTGCACAGAATGCTAATGAATTATGATTTTGCTTTTCATTTTATTTTTGAGTGGGCTACAATTATGTTCCTATAGGCTGAATGTGAAAGGGTTTCTTGAAAATGTGTAGTTTTATCACAGACATTAAACAGAGAAAGGATGGAGAGGACAGGCTTTCGCTGTGCCTACTTTAAAAACTGTACCTATACAGCAATTTGACTTCATTGATTATACAGCTCCTCTCCTTTCACTGCTGTCGCCAGGGACACTTAATATGTTATAGGAAGAGAATCTTGGCTGGTGTGTTATTTTCATCAAGACTGACACAAGTTGAAGTCTTCATTTACAACATCTTAAAATCCCATAGTGTTTTCAAATCAGCGTAAAACATTGCAGTGTGAACTGCAATATTGAAAATGAACTTTTTGAACAGACTTTAGCCCATTGCTTCCTTTTTATTGCAAACTGGGCTACAGAGCAGCAAAGTGGCTTTTGTACTAGTTCAAGGCAGGACAAATTGGAGAATGACCGATCAGGAGTCTAAACCTAATGGGATCTTTTGCAGGCCATGCTGTCTTTTCATTAGACGGCGAGCTCTGTGTTAAGTGTTCTGCAACCCACAACTTTTTCAGTGAAGGATAAGGATATTGCAGTAGCCTATGAGGTGTTTAAGAAACCAGTTTTCAGGGAAAAAGTGGTATTCAGCACCTTGGGCATATATTTAAATGCTGTTCTTTCACTAAAATAATTTTTAAAATTCTGATATCTGCATTATTACAAGTGCTTTGGAAGAAGGAAGTCTCTTATTCATCAGTAAAATCTCATGAATGAGTCAAAACTGGGACTGCCCAAGGCTGCCCGGAGGAAAGTTATATGCAATCAATTGTAGATGCCTTTTGTGAATTTTATTTTGACCAAAATAAGCAAGAGATCCCATTTCCTAGGTTCTAGAAGTACCATAAGGAGGGAGTGTTTGCAGGATTAATTTTATCAGTAGTCAATATTGTTGAAGGGAATCCCTGATATCATTCCAGAACAGGCTTATGATAATTCAGAGCAACTTACCTGAAAATCTGAGAGTTTTATGAGGCTTATTGGATTGAATATTTTGAATCTGAAAAGGGCAGGGGATTAAACCTCTGTGATTATTTGCTTTTGATTTGCGTAATATTTGTTCCTAAAGTCAAAAAAACAAATTAATGCACAGTACACAGTAGTAGAAATCCATTCACTTGGGAGAACATTTGAGCTGGGGATAGGATAAAAGATAACATAATTAATTTTCTACATGTTTTGTTTATCTGGGAATATGATTACATTGATATCAAAGATTAGATGTAATCACTGATACCTAGTGGTTTGTACTTGGACATGCACTGATAAAAAATGAACTTTTGAAACTCACAGAGTAGATTCCTGCTTGACTCTTGGAACTCTGAATTTCACGCTAGTGTCTTGGAGATTGACATGGCCATAGTGTTTATCTGCCCTTACCTTTTTCACAGTAGCATCCCTCATAGAGGCAGGACTTCTGATAAGCCTAACAGTGTCTTTATTGCTAGAGTAAGACTCAGAAAAAGCTGTTCCTTCTTGCTACTGGTCTTCAAGGTTTGGGCACATAATCAAATTATGGAAGTTCAGCTGAGGAGAAGTAGCTCCGTAAAAAGCTATCAGTCAATATCTTATGTAGCCTGACTTAATAGATATTTAGGATGCAATTACACGGGCCAGATAGATAAGCTGATGTAAAACCTGTTTCTTGTCTTTTCCTGATCTGCTTATCTGCACTAGACCTTGAACTTTTCTGACTTCATGGTGGCCAGTTTGACAAACTGGTTTAGCAGATAACAACTAATGTATTTTTCACTGGACTGATTTTCTACTAGTTGCTCTCCTACTAACATGAATTTCAGTGAATCTCTAGGTATGGAAATAGGATGTTCTTATAACTGAGCAAGTTATAAGAACAGATGACTAAGAAGTCTCACTCTAAATACTTTGCTAATATAAGAAATTCCTGCTAATGGACTGATTTTTTTTTTTAAATAAAACACATGAAAAAATGATTTATCCCCA
The DNA here is from genome assembly GCA_034781795.1 of Crypturellus tataupa. Classification (NCBI taxonomy): domain Eukaryota; kingdom Metazoa; phylum Chordata; class Aves; order Tinamiformes; family Tinamidae; genus Crypturellus; species Crypturellus tataupa. The sequence continues at coordinate 1,261,603 of JAWLRI010001085.1, forward strand.
TAGCTATCTTCATTTTGATTTGCATCAAGAATATATACTGATATATTTTAGAATATATGGTCAGTCAGTTTGAATAGTGCCACTTTGAAACCAATAGGGTTGTGACAGTATGCATCAACTTTGCATGTCTTATATACAACTTTAGGATCAGAAAACAGGATGCTAATTATATTTTGAAAATGTGCAAGAGAAAATTGCAAGAAGAATTGTTGGAAGTACATTAGCTCAGTGTCAAGATAAATCCCGAGAAAGAGATCATGCTGAAAAGAACCTGCAGGTAATTTTGCGATATAATAAGCCAAGGAAAAGGCCAGAGTGATACAATGTTTCTTGTTTAGAGGTGGCATGTCTGAGAGAAGAATTGTTATATTTCTTCTTTCTATCACTGTGGGGCAACCTCAGCTAGCACATTGTGTTCGGTTCTGAGCACATATCTGCCAGATAGATCTTGACAAACTGGCGCGTTCTTAGATGAAAACCCAAAATGATTAGAGAACTGAAAGGCTTTTTAGCAAAATATTGAAGGAGTCAGATATTTCAGCTAGCAGGTGAAGGCTGTGGCTGACTGCGAGTGTTGGACAAGCATAAATCTGAAGGACTGACAACAAATATTGGCATTATGAGGGAACTAAAATGAAGAGTAGATAGGCAGAGCAGGAGCCAAAAGAAAACCTAATGAGACATATAAAACTCAACAGGGTAAAACACTAAGGTGTAGGTCCATGCAATTATTCAGACCCCTCAAGTCCCACTGAACTCAGCTGGATATTTGTCATGTAAATACCTTCATGGTTCAGTAAGTCCTGCCAAGCCAAACAGCAACTGATGCATTGACAGTGTTTTGCCACTTGTACTTATGTAGCTTGGCATGTCATGTTGGAGTCTGTGAAGATGAGCAGTGCGCTGTCATGGGTCAGTCCAAGAGTAGCATCTGGCAGCATAAAAAGTCAAAACCAAGAGGGAAGGGGATAGGATCAGTGATGAGGAACTTGTTTGTTGCCATTGGTGACAATACCTTTTGCTGACTCGATGTTATGCTGTTCTTGGTTTGGTATGTTGAGGGCTTATCTTAATGAATCTGATCCTGTGCAAGAGCTAACCATGATTAGATTATCACTGTGAGCAGGGGATTGTACATCTCAGTTAAGTCTGAACTGCTGCTTGATTGCTTAGCCATGCAAATGGGTCTAGTCCAATGTGCTTGAAAAGAATCTTGTGGATGAGAATAACTGCACATCAAATCTAGTATGTAATTAACTTCCATTAGGATGTAGTTCCATAGGTGTGGATGTCTAGATAGGTTCCATTGGGTCTAGAGGTATCCAGGAATGCACATGTATCCAGATTTGAATAGTTGTGTTAAAAGTAGGCTGCTGTTAATTTAATACTGGCAGGTATTTTGTTTAAACTTTCACAAAAGGTTAGTGTTGAATCTTGAATTCTAGTGACACAAGCTTGTTCTTTTGTTATGGAACATCACACATTACAGAAATGGGATATCTGTGGGTCATGGAAGTTTGCTAAGTAGAATTACTTGTGACATCAATTTAGCTGACTAATTGAAAATGTTGTTTACTGTGATATTCCAATACACTGACAACACTAGTCGTTAAAGGGGTATGTTGTTTAGGAAATGGTGAAATCTGGGTACCTTACTGAGGCCACCACTATCTCCTGAGAGACTATCACTGAGATACTAAGGATATCTACTGAGGAACAAACATGGTCCTATACCTACCCAAAAGATGAAAATGATTGGACAGGTTTTTTCCAGATTTAGATTTCTACACTTTGCTGATGTGTTATCACTGCTTATTCCTCCAAACACTTTTCTGCTGCTATTTTTCTCCTTTCCGAGTATGATCTAGTATTGAAAGTGTGGGAAAAAAAGAATATATGCATCATGATGTTTGTTAGTACAATTTAAAACACAGATTGGTATCAAGCAAGTAGCCATAGTGAATTTGCTTCCAGTTATGTCTAGTGCTTCAATTATGTCATATGATAAAACAACTGATAAACCAACCAGAGCCTGTGAGATGGATAGTTACTCTAAACTCCAATAAACATTTCTTATACAGTTCCTTTCTCCACCATTCTAGTCTGTCCTTAGACTTTAGTAGGCACTTTAAAAGCTTACAGCATCCACAATGCGAAGCTTTAATCATGTTGTTTTTGCATGCAGAGGCTTTTCATGAGGTTTTAAAATAACATTATATAAGAAAGTTTAAAGCACACTGTAGAGTGAGTGCTACATTAAAAGGGAAAATAAACATTTGGTATTTCATTACAAAGCCATACTCTGTTGCGATGAGGAGAGGTAAGATTGCAGTGAAATACAGAACACACCTTCTAGCAAGAATGTAGTTCCAGGGGAAAAAATAAAGAAAGGCTGTAAACTTTATGCTCACTGGTGGAGTAATAGAGCCGTCTGCTGAAGGTGATGATAGGATGAGTCTGGGTAACTTGGGAAAATGAAACATATATGTTTCTTTCAAGCCAATAGACCAGTCAAGTGCATAGTTATAGATGGAGCTCTTTCCTTTGGTGCTGTTTACAGTATCTGTGTTGTAGAAAAAAAAAAAAAGTGCAACCATCCTTGCAATGGACCCTTAAAAAATTGAAGTCTTCTGTATCTTACAGCAGATATTTGACTTTTTATTAATGAGCATAATAGTAACCCTCCCTCTCTAACTGGAACCAAATTACTGTACTGTAATCCTTCATCTCCTTCCCTTGCATCAAGCATATAAACTTAAAATAAACAAATGTTTCCCAGACTCAGGCCCACATAGATCTTGTTTATTTATTTAAACCTCTGGAGGAATGCAGAGCTGGCATGAAACACACTGCTGGAGTCCTCCAGGCCATTTTTTTTCTTGCTTACAAATGTTATGCTGTCAAAGCTGCTGGAGGAGCATCCAGTAAATGTGAGAGGAAAGAAAGAAGCTTTTGTGTGGCAAAGATGGAGGTAGATGGCCACAAGATAAGTCTGTGAAGGTAGTGCCCCCCGACTGGAAAAAGCTTGGCCATGTACTGGGCCCCTAAGTCCTTACACAGCAGAGCCATTCATCCCTACCACAGGACAGCCAGCACCAAGCTGAGTTCAGCAGAACTCATTGCAGGTGCAGGATCAGGTGTTAATTTTGCACACTCTCTAAAAAGGGCTGAAACTGATACTGGGAACAAAAAGTCCCTGTTTCTAAAATACTAAGATAGTGCTCAGAAATCAGTCACTGCCGGGATGGGTGATTTACCATATCATTTGCACAGGAAGAGGCAACAAACTCTTGTACACCAAAGTTTCAGACAAACAGATCACAGTAAATTCCTAATCTTCCCTTTTTTGATTTATATGTCAGCAGCTGAAACTTTACTCTGGGAAATAATGTTTGAAAAGGAAGAGTGCTTGCAGAATAGTGGTGGAAGCATTCTGGACACAGCCCCTCCATAGGCAGAGCAGCTTTGCAGAGGGATGGTGGAAGGGATTGTGTTTCAGAAGATCTTTTATCAGAGCTCTTCTGGTTTAGTGCAGCGAGTGTTGCAAAGAGAAGCCATGACCAAACTCCATCTCTTCTGTGCCCTGTCCTTCTGATCTTTCACTGCTGGAAAAACCTGGGCAGCCCCTGCCCTTCCTAGAGCTCATGGGTACTCCAGTTATTCTGGTTTTCTATTCTCTAGTTTCTATAAACTGACTTTACCCTGTACACAAGGTTGTGATCCTACAGTGAGTAGTGATTGATGGTTCTGATTGACATTTACAGTCTGGGACCTCTGATATCACCCTGCTCTTGCACTCTGCCACACCGTGTTTTATTCTAGTCACAGTTCAAGATACATAGAATAATTACTTGTCAACATTATATATTAAACTGAAACAAATTAAGGTAATATTCACCCAACTACTAAAAGTCACAGCTAAAATCAGCCCAGACTTAAGGCAAGCCCACACAAGACCTCTTCTTTCAGGTTAATGCAGAACCTGTGGCTTTTTTATGAGTAATGCCAAAAATTATTTTCCTTGGGCTAAATTGATGCTTTATATACCTGAGGTAAAAAGTCAAACTCTGAATCATCATCTTCTCTCTAAGCTACCCAGACTATTTGCCTAGGGGTATGAAACCTCACAGTAGAAAAGTGATAAGTATTAGTTATCAATTTTATTCTGACTTAGATGGTCAATTATTTAATATTGCAAAGTATCTATATATAAAATAATTGTGAATAATATGTAGTTATGGAAGAGAAGTCTTTCTATACAAAAATGCACAAATAGTAAAAAGAGGACTGTAAGCACACTGACATCAATTAAAGTTAAAAGTTTTCTAAAGTTTCTTTTCATAACAAAACTTGAGGTTTCAGATCCATGTGGTGAAAATTAGTGGGTGCAGGTGACCACAGCTTTCTCTTCAAGGCCACAGCTTATCTGTGTAGTAGGTAGTTGACCTCCTGTACATCTTTTGGTTCATAGATCTCTTTATAGAGGTCATTAATGCAAAGAGTACAAGTATTTCCTGGCAAACAAGGTGGAGGCCTCTCTCCATGGGAGGCCATTCACCCACACAGAATTATGTGCCTTAGAGTAAGCAGAAGTTATTTGCAATCAGCCTGCAGAGGTAATATTCTCAGACCAGGCTTTCTAGCAATGCTGTTTTGTATCAGAGATCTGTCAAATAAAATACTGGTAGATAGTGCTGAAATCCTGCTCAGGAAATTTAATATTCTAGTCAGAAGTATAAAACCCATAAAACCAGGACTTAGTAAGATTCATCTTGTATGAATACAGAATTGGTTCACAGGAAGCTGCTTGTGGCTATGGGAGGTGAAGGTAGTTCGGTGATCAGACTTGACTTCAGACCTGTCAGACGGTATTCAGGAAGTCCAAGTCCTTACACACACACGGAATGTACAAAACACATTACACAGGATTTTTTGTGCCTGGTGGCAATGGCCATGGTCATACCTTTGCATAGAGATATATGCTATTGTATTATATTGAGACCAAGTATATCCTGAATAATCTGAAGTGTCCCTGAAACAGGGCTTTTAGTTGTTCTTCTATTTCATAAGTGCTCTGAGAGTTGAGAATTTATTACAGTTTGGGATAATGATCTATTTGCTATGGATCACAGTCAATCATTATAATTTTGAAGTGGAAAATGAAGTGCAATTCAGAAGATTTGTTTTTCCTCCTAACTCATTTGTACCTCTCTTATTCGGGTTATAGAATTTCAATAGCAGGCTAAGATATATGTTTTTGCAGATACAGTGTCACATTGAAATAGTATTCTCTCGATAAAGTTTATTTTCTCACTATTGAGTGTTTTGTTTGTTTGTCTGTTTGTTTCAAATCAGATGTAGAACAGGGTTGGTCTGCTATGATATGGAAACTGCTGAAATTTACAGGAAACACCATTAAGATAAGCTTCTAGGAATGACAAAATATTCCTCATATACCACAACTTAGCTGCAGGAAGCACTGCCACATGAAAACACACAAGATGTTTTGCACAGAAGGTGCAAAACTTTAACAAAAGATATATTGCAGTTAAAGAGGAGGAAGAAAAAGAAGAAAGGAAGAGATTATTCCTGAAAGACCTGGCGATGTATGGGTATGGTGACTATCATAAGGCTCCTTCATGGATTTTCTACTTTGAGTCAAGGGAATCTTGCTCTGTGAAAAGCTTTTTAGTCAGTTTTAGTCAGTTTAGTCAGTTTAAAACTTCCTGTGGGATTTGGCTCCAGATGAAGACACCTCAGTTTACAGACTTCACTCAAATTCTCACAGTTCACCTGAAATGTTCTGCATTATCTGATATGGTGGATATGGCTGGTGGATATGACCCAAGATCTATGGGACCCTCTCCTCCATGTATCAACTGGAGAGACAACAAGACACACCAGAAAATCTCTCAGATAGCAGTAGGCATAAAATATCTTTTATGCTGAAGCACCTGAATCCGTTCCAATCTACTTTCCTGTTACAACGGGATATTGTCAAGGCAATCTGTGGAGGCTGGACCCTGAGTGTCTACCACAGCATGAGTTGAGATGCTCCTTGGGCTTGGCAGATTGTACTGACTGGATCTCCATTGACTACAGAGAGAGCTTAAACACCTAGTACACTTGGGCATTGATGTTTGAATGTTTGAATTTCGGTGTCCTAACCTTAAACTGAATGCCACTTCCTATATTACTGTAACGAGCCTGATATTGATTGATTGCAGTTAAATAGACAGGCAGGACTCCTCCAGAAATGGGCCTTGAACAGAACCAAAGTAATGACTAAAAAGAAATAAAGTCACTATTGCAGGCATGGTCCAACTGCATGCTCTAATGGTGTGTTTCACCCATACTCCTAAGCTTGCCAAATAGCAAGGAAACATTAATGGGATGTTAGTGTATTGAAAATATAGCTTCTAATGTTAAAACATTTTAATAAATGCTATACATTTAAAGCCAAATTTGAGGGTATAATCAATATAAATATATTGATTTCAGTGTACTAATAGTAGCTAACATGTTTTGGAAATGAATAGCAAAGTTCCTGTATAAAAATATAAGCTCCTGTTTGTTTTGCTCCCTTCTTGATATTGATATGAGTCTTCTCAGTAGACGAGAGATTAACTTAATAAACAACTACACACAAAATACTGTCAAATGCACAATATAACAAGCTGCAGGAAACAGAGGACATTTTTCTTTCACTATAGTAATTTGAGATATTGGTTGTAACTATAAGAGGCACTAGATTTTCAGGGAAAAATGTAATTTTCATTTTCATGCTGCCTCTTCAATTTCTAGAGCTAAGTTTTTAATATTTTTTCTCAGCATTTGTTTTAAATATAGACAATTTAACGACAGTTTGAAAAATTGTACTTGCTTTTATATAATTTATTTATTCAGAATTATTTGATAGGTTACACAGAGAAGACAATGTATACTTTTATTACCCATATTAAGTATGCCCAGAGTGTACTAAGCAAATCATAACATGTACAATATATCTCATAGAATGCAGTAATTCACAAAGGCACTGTAAGTTTCCCAGAACTGTGAGGGTATAGGGAAAATCAGAGTGTCTTGAGCAAGCTCAATAAACATGATGTTCAAACTAATGAGTTCAAATAAGGTGGAATAAAAATTCCAAGAAAAAATATGATGGAAAGTTTTGATGGCTTATTTAAGAGTATTTAAACTACTTTTCATCTATCTTCCATATTCTAAGTTCCTTTTGCCATGTGTTGGTTTCAATGTAGGAATGTATAGCAATGTAGGACTTTATTAGTTCCTTAATTCATTATTTTGTTGCATCCCTAACTGTCATTGGAAAGGAGAAAAACACCTAGACACAATTTCCCATAATCTATTAATGCTAAAATGTGACCTTGGTGTTTGTGCTGAGTAAACAATCTCCCTTCTTCCATGAAGAAACTAAAGGAAGGGAAGCTTTTTCCCCATGAGAATCTGGGTCACCAGCTGCACTGAGATAGTTATTGCTGCAGGAGCTGTACTGCTAGAGAGGCATTTGTAGCTCCCATCTCCTTCACTCTCAGGCTTATGCTGTGTCTGAACGCTTCCTTGCTGATGTGTATTTTACTGTCTCCTGTGATCTGCTCACACTGAGGAGTTAAATGGGCTTTGTCATAACAAAAAGTCACACATTTGAGTGTTCTCCATAGCAAACAGCCATCATCAAGCAGTTAGAGATTCATCAACTTTCCTCTGAAAGATAGTCTGGGTATTTGATACTGCAGTTCTGATGACCTGACCTACTTAAAAAAAAATCTATCTTGAAGTCGCTGCCTCTTTTGAAGATCTTCCTGTTAATTTTATCCAGTTCTTCTTTCTTTACATATTTGTCCTAATTCAGCATGTCAAATAATGCTATAGGTCTGGGCTCTGTGGAGAAGCAGCAGATAGATGGCAGAACTCTGGTTAATTTGAGGAGTATAAATGTTTCTATCATTCTTGTCTTGTCTAACCTTGAGGGAATAGTTATGGTTACTATGTCCATCTCATCTTAGAGCATCCAGAACACCAAGGTCAAGACAACAGGAAAGCATCATATCCCTTCAATCCTCGTGGCTTATAGATTGCTTAATTATATCAGTCCTGTATGAATAAAAATCTTTCCCATGAGATAGCTCACAGAAGCCAGGCTGTCAAACGTTTAGTCAAGTATGGCATCTCTAGTAAAGATTGGACAAGATCAGCATGTTAGAAGGAAAGAAACAACAAAACTCTAAAAACTACAAAGCCTCTCTGCTGTGTCTTTAGATATGCTATACATTTGACAGGTACTTAGCAATAGAACAAGATAGAAGACTTTATGAACTGGCATCACTGCTAACTCATCAAATGGGAAGTAAAAATGGCCAGGAGCTTTGACAGGTGTTTTTCATTTGTAACCAGCAGCTGGGCTGAACTGATTACATTCATGGTTCAGACATAAAAAATAAGATTCTGGAATAAAATTGTTTAATAGGCAGCAGAGATTATGGTGGATTGATGCCATCCAGGGAAGAGGTTTGTCGGTTAATCACATGGAAGGCGATGTACCTTATGCCCACTGAATCTGAGAATGGAAAGTGATATTAAATTCACCAGTGCTATAGTCATTTCATTAAGTAGGAAAACATTCCCTCAGAATTCTGACTCAAGTTGTGTGCATTAAGACTGGAAATAACATTCGGAGACAGATTATTCATTCTAATTCACTTCTTTGCAGACTTCTTTACAGAAATGAGAGTGATAGGTAACAATTTCTCCCAACAGTCTGTCAAAGGCATTTTCCATAGGGACTATGGTAGTTTCTTATAAAGGCACTTAAATTGTTCTAACTGTCCTGGATTTTTTAAAAATTTGGAAATGTTGCAGACCAGACATAACCTTAAACTGCTTTGCCAAGCAAAAAAGGGAACTTTGGAGGATGTAGTCTTCAGAGAGATCCTGGGATCTCTTGCTGCCTGCTTCTAGAAATACTGTTCTTATTGTCAGGGAATATAAAACATAACCTCCTTTTTCCCTGCCTTCTAGTGAGAGGTTTCCGCAAGACTAAGGAAGGTTTGGAAAAGGGTCTCTGAAATAGCTTGGAGATGGAATTATATGGCTCTTCAAATGAAGGAAAAAAGTTGTAGACAAAAATGGTTAGAGATTCTAGGCTTGGAATTATATTTTTTTCACAGGGAATTCTACAGTAAGGGGAAATTCTTTATTTTGAAATGTGGGTGGAGAGACACTCTTGCATCTGGAGACAAATACAACAGGAGGATGCATCACTAATGTGATGAGATCAGAGAGGATGGAGGCATTAACAGGTCAAGTTCTGTATCATTAGAATATGAGATTGCCTTGACATAAGTATGGAAATAGGACTGAAAAAGTCATATGTCAGAGAATCCTAGCCTGGTGGAACAAAATATATATATATATTTTTTTAGGACTTGAGTTTTTTTCCATTTTGTTTTCCATGTTTTTTGGGATGCAGGGGCAGAGCTGAATTCAAGACTTATTAAGACTTGAACTTTGCAGTTGACTGATCTTTAAGCAAGTCCCTGGTCATTTGAGAAGAACAGAAAAGGACAACCTATGTGATACTCTCTTTATCACAATCTGATACTCCACTGGAACCAGGAACTGTTCTCACCTTGTTAACCTCATGTGTGTCTAACCTTATCTTTGAATTTCCTTTGTCTGGGAGAGAGCTTTATACTAGCCCTTGATGCACTAAAGTCACAGCAGTCTTCCTAGCATAGGATCTCTTAAAGAAGGTGAAGTCATGGTAAGAGGTTACAATTACGGTCTCACACAAGCTTAGAGGGGAACTGGCTTATTTCAAATGTCACATCACAATATCCTGTTGGATGGGCTGGGGATGAACACCATGCACAAAACTCTTCCTGTTCCTCCTCTCCCATTCCCTTGTATATATACATAACAGTTACAGGTTCTCTGCTGCAAATAAGAGTTTACTGGTCTAATTGTAATGTGCTTTTTTATCTGTTAATATACGTGAGGTGAGGCAAATCAGAGAAGGAAGCACTGCCCAACCTGTGGCTTTGTACATTACATAAGGTGATCCTAAAGCTATGATACTCCTAGGTTTCCTGTTCCATAATTGAATGTGCCAATTTACATTAATTTGGGCCTAACTAGATAAATTTGGGCTCTACTAGATATTTATAATCAAGGCTAATTTATTGTGTTTGAACATGTGCTTATGAAAATAAGTATAGATTCCATGTGGTTAGAATAATATACATTTGAGATCCACAAAAAGTTTTTCTGCAAAGCGAGATAAGATGTAGGTGGTGTTTTCTATGCAGTTGTATCTTTTATTTTTTTCCTTCATACTAAAGGCAGAAATGACTGAGATTTTCTTTTCAGGTATGAGATGATAGCTGAATTAGTAAAACTTTTGAGCATGGACAAATTCTGATAACACAGAACTTTTATTAGGCAGTTCCCCATGATTATTGCTGGTCCATGACAGAGCTCAGCTTCTGAGATGAAAGATGAGGATACTTGTATCATTGGAAAACAATAAGTTAGATGAATACATCTAAACCTAGATCCATTCATCTATATAGCTAAAAACATTTTCCCTTTGAATTACACCAGGAAACCACAGATGAATATGGAGTGCTTGGTTAAGGACTTAGTTTACATGAATATATAGATGAATCTCTGTATGCTAAGCCTTGGTATGGGATGCCATGGGAGATATCGCTATTGAAAATCTGTTCCAGGTTTCTCCATTGTTCATGTGTGTGTAACCTCTCCAACCTTATCTATCTATTTACTGGAGTTAAAAAAGGACTGCTAAGCAAAATCACCTCCTGACATGTGGTAGATGGTACATGGTGACTTCTCGTCAGGAACTGAAGTCTCAGTTTCAGGTCTGGGAGTTCATCCCTACCCTTCAGGGTTGATCTAAAGTCTTCCTGGAAGAGATCTGTGTGATTTAGTCTAGTCTGTCTACTATCTAGTCAAAGACATTCTGCAATGTCCCTCAAAATCTTGTGCTGCGTTTGTTGAGCCTTGAGTGATGTCTTTCTTTCTTGAATAAAAGACAAATAATTGAGATGATAGCAATCTTTGTGTAGTGTCTCTGAGGATGGGAAGTGTCTCTGAGGATGGGAAGTAGAGAAGGCAAAGAGGTGAACTGTTATTTAGCTGATATAGGTAGAATGATAAACAATCACATTTTAAACAAGAAGAGTTAGGATACTCTATATTCTGAGTCTGAATTCAGCTTGCATTTCTATTCCCTGCTTCTTCCACCTTTCTTGAGTATGAAGACAGTCCTGGTGATGTTTCACTTTAGATATATCAGGAAAGACAAATCCCCATAATTTGTGAGGATTCTCCAGAGTTTCTGAATAACCTTTGGAGTTGTTGTCAGAGCTGTCTAACTGAAAAATCAAGGTTTTCATATAAAAAAAAACCCTTTCATTTGTTCTGTTGTGTACTTCTGATTAAAAAAAATACAGACAAACTGAGAATGCTCTAAACGGGGAAAATTAAAAAGTATTTTTCATTTGTTTTAATTATATATCCCTGTCTGGAGCCTAGTCTTTTTCTCCACACCCAAATTGCAGTAGTTTTCAAGGAAAAGAGAACTTTCTTAAATTATCAGCAAATATGCGAGCACATACATATGATATAAGTATGTGTAAATGTGCAAATTGCAGTCAATACCTATTCTTTTCAAGAAAATGTACTGTCAAGTTAGTTTTCTGTAGAAGTAAGAGCAAAAATCTAGTTTCACCTTAACTCAGCCATTCTCAGTAACAGCAAACTAGTATTTCAGTATTTCGTGGCATTCATTTTACATTTATATAGGGGGTGAAAGGACCAGGCAAATTAGACTATAATGGATTAGGCATGGAGAAGACTAGAAAATGTAAATAAAGATGCATTTTTTAAAAATATTTTTCCTTTCTGTTTCAAGTTGTTTCCCTTCTATTTCACATTGAAGGAATTCATAACTTTCTGTTATTCCTGGTACCCTTCTAACTTTTAAAATAAATAGTTGAATAACTTTTAAAAATGTGATCAACCTTAAGACTATTTCAACCTTTCAAAATAAATCTTCAAATAATCAGAGTTTCCAGATGAAGCAGAACAATGGGAAATACTCTTCTGACAGGAGAAAACATTAGAATAGAGTTTAGCAATTTCCTAAATGTTTTATGACGAGCAATAAATAGAGCTATCTCTGACTCATACAGCATACGTACAAGTAATATATACCAGGGTGTGCATTCATTGTTCAATGGTCTTAAACAGATAAAGAGAAGTAGTTTTTTGGGGAGGAGTGTTACTTTGCCTCTGCAGTGAAGTTGCATCTGTTTCAGAGATGGTTTATACTAAACTCAGTGCTTTTGAGGAGGCTTTTTAAAAAGCACAGGTGGTCACAGGAAAGGAAATCAATGAGGTGCAGACCTAGCCAGCCTTAACACTGCAGTGCTGGGGATGTAGGCTATCAAAGGATGGGAGAGTCTGAAATAACAAAAAAGTGATTGCTGAAAGGAAGGTGTCAGCTCATGGACTGGAATCAGGACATCATCAAATTCATCTGAGAGTTTTACTTTTCTCTGTGTCTTCTTGGAAGGATCTGCAATTATGTTACAGTCCCTAGCAGAGTTCAAAACTGGAGGAAACCACTATTCTTTTATGTTCACAAAAAGCAGATATAAAAGAATAACAGTTTTTTATCCATTTCTTTATGATTAATGTAGATGGCTAAAAATTCATACTTCAGATTCTTCTTATTTTAATTTTCAACATTAAAATATAGTGGAATTTCACATTTACTTTTTAATGGGTCAGAAAAATTTAAAGTCAGACATAAAAGGTATGCAGTTGATTAATATCTGCTTAAATAGAACAGTCGAGAGAAAAGCTTTCTTTATTAAATCTTCACCAACCCTGTACTTTAATTGTGGATAAAAATATTTGATATTTAACCTTAACCTTTTGCATACAAAAAATGCAATACAAAAAAAACACCAAAAAACAAAAACAACAACAAAAAAAACCCAAACAATAAAAATAGGGTAATTAGCCATTTAAGGCACAAAACCAACGGCCAATGTCTGACCTGATCAAGATTAAAAAAAAGAAAGCCTCTTTAAGCTGTCTTTGTGCGTTACACAGAAGCATAAAATAAATCAGCTTTTGTTTGTTTGTTTGTTTGTTTGTTCAAATGGTATTTTGACTTTACTCTGTACAGGGCAGCCTTTAGGATTTTTTCAGCTATTGAGTAATAACTGTGGCCATGTATAGGTAAGTAGTTAGGACAACAAGTATTATACATATTTATATAGCTAGAAATCAATTTCATATTATGCAGGTATACAGATTAAGACAATAGTTTTTCAGAGGGTAGTTCTTTCCTCTTAAAAATAATAATGCTCTGATACAAATAATGCTAGACTTGCTGACTAAAAAAGCATTACTAGGATACTATTTTGGTATTTTCTCTCATTTTGATCTGCTCCCGATTAATCTGCTTAGGTTTACTGAGAAGGTCTCACTTCTCTCTGTGTGGTAGACTAGGATTTCATTCTGCTTCACACATCTTTTTCTAAGATGCTGTGACACAAACCAGGCCTTTTAAATAATGCTAGTGTTTTCTATGGGGTCAGTGAAGAGTTTTATTCAAGATACTCTTTATGTCAGGCAGCAGGACAGTACCACAAAGGATATGTATAGCCACATATTTTTTGGCATCCTAGTGGGATTTTTTCTTGGTTATTAAACTGTCTTTTATTTTTTTCTGAAGGATTCCACTGAGTAAGGACCCGTAGTCTTGGTTTGGATTATGGCAGTAGGTCACTTACTAGTTGCAATTACATGCAGTGGGGAGGAGAAAAGAGAATGCTGAAATCTATAGCCCCCTTTCCTGTGCTGCTCACTGTAATGTTGCTGTATTCTGTGGTGCAGCTGTAAAAGTGTGCAGCAGCCACCATTTCCTCCTTCCCTTTGTTAACTGTGGTTTTTTTCCTTCTCTTTATGAACACTTTTATCACTAGATACAACACCTATGTTTGTTGTCATCCTTTCTTTTTGTTTGTTTGTTTTATTTCAGGACACCTTTGCCTAAAGGAATTGCTATCAAACTGGCACACACTTCTGCTGTGTTGCCTTTGAATATCGTTCCTAATTTCTGAAAGCTGCTGCTGCAGCAAGGTTTCTCACAGTAGCTTCCATGCATATTGACATTCCTTTCCATTGGGAGCATCCAAACAACAATATCATTAATGGGGCTCTTTCTAGGGCTGTGTCAATAGCTTTAGCCATAGCATATGTTGACTTCATCTGTTTGCTGGGAGCTATGGAAGGCGTCCGGTTTGAGCGCTGGAAGCGGAGCAGCTGCGGCTTTCGACAGTGAGAAGAGGCTGCCGTGTGCACCCTACAGCATCCCAATGTGCTAACATCCTTTCAGCAAGTCCGATAGCAAAGCACTGACCTAATGTTATTTCTGGCCCTACCAACTGTATTGACCCTGTTACCATTACTTCTGGTAATATGCTGTGGACCAGAAGAGGTTTTTCTCCCTCTTTTTTCCTTTTCTCTTTTATGTTGCCTATCCATTAGCTCACGCAGGAGTACAAAGTTGTCATAAAGTAGCTAAAGTAATGTGAATGGCCATCTTTGGAGCAGTAACTCATCTTCCTTGTAGTCTATCTTTAAGAGCATGTGTGGGGAAGAATAGGAAATGACAAGCGTCCTTCACCCAGATCTTCCTATCCTTCATCTGTTTGCATCTTCTAGGAGTCCATGAGTTTGCTGAACTTAATCTATTTGGTAGTGCTCAGAAGATCACTCTTTCTCCTTGCTTTTTGCATCCATAACATCCTTTGGCAGGGAGTTTCATATATTAATCATGTCTTGAATAAAAAGTGTCTTTTCATTTATTTTTACCTGTCTCCTATTAGTTTTGACCTATGTTCCTACTGCCCTATTGTACTGGAGGAGACAAAGTTCAAACCTTAACCACCCTTTCTGAGACATTCAGTACTTTGGAAACCTCGGGTGTACCTCCTTGCAGGGCCTTGCCAGCTGAAGAGTCCAAGCTTTCCTTTGGATAGAAGGAATTTTGTATCTTGGGTTATCTCTGCTGTCATTCTCTTATCCTTTTACAATGCTATCATGGCTTTAGGGTGTCTGTGCTGCCATTCTCTTATCCTTTTACAATGCTATCATGGCTTTTTTGGTTGCTTTGTTTGTTTTTAAAATACGGGAAGCAAAAGTATCATGATGTGGGTGTAATCTGGCATGACACTTTCTTTTTTGTTCTATTCTTCTTTTCTTATAATTTCCAACAGTGATTTTCTGTCTTTGCTGTCTTTTCATTTTGCTAAAATGCCCTCAGTGCTGAGCTGATGTTTTTGTGGAACTATTGATCACAGTCCCAGTTCTGAGTGACCTTTGCAAAATTATTGATTTGACTATAGCTCTTCAGGCTGAAATAACAATGTGTGAAAGTTCTGTAAATCATCTGCCATATTCATGAATCAGTCTGCATATAATTCTATAGCTCCATGTGTCTATATACGTTCATAGCTTATATGACATAGTTTGTAACCTTATGCATGTTCTGTGACTCCTCCTAAAAGGGTCTGAGACTAAGCAAATGCATTTATCATTATCAAGCTCACAGACTATGGAAAACTGTCAGTCCTAATCAAGAAATACTGCATAGAACTTTGTGAAGTGTGTGTAGGGAAGACTACCCATGTCATTAGGGAGAGAATGATATGAGTGAATATCGAGTTATGAACTGAGTCGAAGTGTGGGCTACTGCAGAAGGAGGAGTCGTCTGGAGATGGGGATAGTGCCCACCGTGTGTTCTGCACAGCAGAGAGGAGGCAGCTTCCTGCGTGCTGGCTCACACACAAGCTAAGGAAATCCTGAGCCATAAATTTTTGCATGCTAGGAAAGTATTCTGGGAAATTATCAGTATATTTCTACCTTGTTCTTATATTCTTCCCTAGCTATCTATTTTTCAGCCACGTTGGAGACAGAAGGTCTTTCATTCTTCTGTTTATGTTCTTTGGCTGCAATGCAGCAGTGTGTGTGCTCACTAAACCATCTCTACTTTGCTGTCACTATAATGGGGAGAGAGGAAGGAGCAGAGGAAGATATACGTACTTTCTTGCCAGCTTTCTGCTCTAGCTGTCTCATATCTGGCTGGTTGCAATGTAAGAGCAGCTTTTTCATGGTCTGTCACTTGTACTTTGGTTGTAACTATAAATAGGATTGGTATCCATGAACATACTTCTCTTTTAAGTCACTTGATAAATTTCAAACTTCAGAAAACCTCTGAGATTTCTGCTAAAGTTTGAGTCCTCTTGTTTTTAGCTCTTCCCAAACTTCCTGTGGTTTGTAAACACGCCATCAGTCAGTTGTCAGGTGCAACTGCTCTGTGGGACCTTTCTGACTGTTACTGCATGTCTGTATATATGGTAGCTATCTTCTACGTCCTTGCACTGTCTGTTGTACCACCGTTATTTGAGAATGGTTGTATTTTAGTAGTGGGCTGCACAGAATAGTTTTACAGACATTTTAGAGAAGTCATAATTCAATCCCCCTTCCACAACCATTTTTTTTAGCTTTTTCCTCCATATTGCAATAAATATCCTCCTTTTTTGTGGTTGTACTGTCATGGGATTCAGGAAGAATCTCCTTCAGACTTTTTGTGCCTTAGTAAGGTTAAAAGGTAAAAAAAAAAATACAATTAAGTAACTGAAACTAATTTCACAAAGCATAAATTGATATATTGTGGGTATGAAATACAGAGATAACTGTTCCAAATTTTAATCCAGTCACTCTAAAGACTTGAAAAATATATGTGTCTGAAAATAGGTAATTTGCATCGAGTCCCAATACAATGTATTACAGCAAAAACACACCCGTTGCTAAACTGTAAATGGCTGAATCACATCCTTCTGTGATTCTCAGTATTTATAGTTTTAGGTTTTTGGCTGATGTTCACTGTTTTTTTTTTTTTTTTTTTTTACCCTGAAAGGTAAAAAGGGATGAAATGCAGAGAAATGTGAATAACATGACAGTTAATTTATCAACACTTAAACTTGGATGTATTTCCATAGACTTGGTGTAACTGTTGTAGAAACTGTCAATAATTACTGGAAGTGGTGTGGAAGGAAGCATCCTCACAAATAAAGTACCTCAGTTCCACGTTTACCTGTTTACACACCTTGCAGTAAAAGACTGACTGCCCAGATATGGCCGTGACAATATTTGCAAGGGAAGATGCTTTCAGCTCCTAGAAGAGGCACGATTTGTGATTTTTTTAAGAGGGTTCTGGGCTGAAAAGAGGAGGACCTTGTGAAGAAGGGATGGTTTAGGAGAAATGTATAATGCTTTCATTTAACTGGCTTATTGTCAGCAGTCTAAGACGGATGTCCCTCTTATATGGGACCTGAGCTCTTGCTTCTCTCCTTCCTGCCATCTTCTCTAAGGTCCTTTCAGGAGGAGGATATGGGACAATGACATTGTCTGACATCTCTGGGGTGAGAATGGTACTCCTCTGGGATAATGTAGAGAAGCATGGAAGGGTGGTCAGAAATATACCAACTGGTACAGTGAGCAGGTCGTGGCAAGAGGAAGAGTTATGGCATTCAGCCTTCTTCATCTGCTCTACAACTAAAGGTTTTCACTGTGTGGTTGCAGAAGTTGAGACCAGAGCAGTTAACCCTGCTGCACAGAAGGGCCTATGTTGATTCCAGTGGTGAGTT
Organism: Crypturellus tataupa; assembly: GCA_034781795.1. NCBI lineage: Eukaryota > Metazoa > Chordata > Aves > Tinamiformes > Tinamidae > Crypturellus > Crypturellus tataupa. The sequence continues at coordinate 1,279,374 of JAWLRI010001085.1, forward strand.
GCAGTGCATGCAGGTACCACTTCTTTGGAAGCAGCTGACCTGCTTTTGATGCAGTTGTGCCTTGACTGCTGCTTATGAACCCTTAATTGTCCATATGCCCCTTTTTTCTTGAAGGAAGGCAGAGGGCAGGTTGCAGAGTGGTTGAGGAATTGTGATTCCTCCTCCAGATGACCTGAGATAATGGGGAGACCACCACTGCCTTGCTAAAGGCTAGATCCTTCTAGACATGGATTTTGAGAAAATGACCAAGGTAAATGGAGGATAAAATATTAGAAAACTTGTTAAAAAGTAAGGTAGAAACAAATGATTAAGGACTGCATTATTATTATTATTATTATTATTATTATTATTATTATTATTATTATTATTATTTTATTTTTTTTTGTGCAGAACCACAGCTGATCACAGCATGGGGGATTTCTCTGTCAAATAATATTTTTTTTACAGACCGAAAAGTCTTTTGTTTCAGTGATTATGAGGAGATAAAGAACAGCAGAAGCAGATTAAAAATAAATACATACATCCTTTAAAAAGGAAAAATTTTATCCCCATGCATTTTTTCTCTTATTCCTCTGTAATATTTTTGCTCTCCAAGATAAATGCACAGCAACAGAATTAGCTGGTATTATGCTCAAATTCTTAGCAGAGAAGCAAAGAGTGAATTGCCAAGGGGAATGCTTTCCCCAAACTCAAGGGGGAAATTTCCAGTTAAGATTTGCATGTGGCTAACTGTGACTTGCACTAAAAAGCTTCTCAAATATAATAAATCATCAGGTAAAGGGCATGACAAAGTCCTACAGTTCATTGAAGGGTTCACTGCAAAGCTCAGCAACGTTAACAGACACACTGTGAGTCCTCTTCCCTGTTGCAGCTCAACCTGCTGAGCTGAAAGCAGAACCTGCTTTCAGAACTTAGCAGAAGTAAGCAGAACTTACTTGGATTAAAAAAAAAAAAAAAAAAAAAAAAGTAATGAACAAAAATCTCCAATCAATGACAATGGATGTCCAAAGACAGCGGATGCCCAAAGACAGCTAAGGTAATATTAGAGGAATAAAAAGGAGCTGGAAGAGACAAAGTAAAACATTTCTATAACTGGTTCATTTGTTCCCTGTGTACTGTTGTCCCAGTAATGTGTGGGGAACACCAAATTTTGCAAAAGGATTTCAGTAGGGATTGACAGAAAAAGTCAAAATAGTATGGATTTGATCTTTATATAATTATTTCTAAAATAGCATCCAGAATTTCCAAAATAATGTTTAAGATCTCCTTGACTGATTTTTTTAATTTTTTTTTTCAAATGTTGATTAACAAGAGCATAAAAGAAATAAGACCTTCACAAAATGTTTAGACAGCTTTGGGTATATTCAGTTGTAGGTGAAGGAGGCATGGTCTGTTTTCATTAAGGTAAGCATATAGAGAAATACTGCAAGATAAGATGAGTCTGCACTTTAGACATCTTCCTGACAATAGTCATTAACCAGCCATAAGGAAATACCTCATTAGGCAAATAACATATAAATTATGGGGTAATTTAAAAATACTTTCAACTCATTAAAATATACTGATTAAAAAGCAGATTTATTTTATTATATCCTCTATTTATCCATTATGACATTGAACCTGAGTTTCATTTTGCTCTGCTGAAGTCCAAATTATAAGAAGTTTGCACAGTGGTTTCTCTAGCTTGCTCAGCAGCCCCTGGAATGGTAGATGCTTCTTCCCCGCTTTGGATGCTGTTGTGTTGGGCTGTTAAATTATGTAGATCCTTATGACAAAAGATACAGTGCTCCGGAAATAGAACTGTGGACTGTGCTGAATTGCTGCATGAAGCTACACAAAAATTTCTGGGACTTCCTAGAAGTTTTGCTGTAGAAGAGTTTTCCAAAAGTAGGGTTGTTCCCTTGCCTCTTAGTCAGAGATGGTAGGGTTTTTTTTTAATCTTTTCTTTTGTCAGGATGGGTTCTGATTAATAATGCTAAATTTTGTTTGATAATGTAAAAAAAAATACTACTGTTAAAATAATACACTTTTTTTTTTTGGTAATGTTGCAAAGCAGTGAACTTCAGACAATAAAAATGAAGACATGCTGTTGAAGTCTGAAAATACAGTGAAGGGAAACACTTGGTTAAAGAAAAAAAATATTTCCTATATTAGAAACCAAACAAAAATGAGAAAGAAAATATAACTTAAGGATAACCATTATCCACTTTGCCAGCATCCTTTTAAACATCTAGGCCTCAATCCAACAATACACATAACCATCTGTTTGGCTCTAATCAATTGTTATACTGTTGAAAGCTGCATACAAGTCAGCCTATGAAGTTAAGCATGTGCTTAAGTGCTTTACTTCCAAGGTTAAGGGTCTTATTTAAATACAGAATTAAATTACCTCAGCTAGGTCCTCCAGAATATGAGCCTGAGTCATTGACTTCTGCTGGATGGGAAACCAAGCTTATTCATATGGCTGTAATGATGTTGTCTTGCCAGCATTCAGGAAGGTATTTAATGCGGACCTTGATGTAGTAGTAATTGCTTAGCTGACGACAGGTGCCTCTCAATCTAAGAGCTAAGTTCTTGAGCTTTTTCTCCATGAATGGCCGTGAAGTACATTTAGTCATGTAATCATTCCAAATCGCTTTCAAACTGCTGATCTTTGCAAGTCAGATTATACCTGATTTTGAAAAAGTAAAAGCCCATTGTTTTGCCTCAGGTCATTAGTGCTCTAATTGGCCATTACCTAACCAGAAATATATATCCATTATTGCTGTTATAAATCTTTTTCTTTTTCTTTTTCTTCCTGAACTGGCTGAAAATGAGAGAAAATCTAGCTGGAGCATGTCTGCTTTAGAATTTTTTTGCACTTTCAAATGGATTGGTACCTAGTTTAGAGGTGGATTTTGCCTGAGTGCTTAGTAAAGTGGTACTGACTTGTAGATCTGAGTTGTTTGAATTAAGAAAGTGGAGTTGTTCATGGTAAGAAAGTAGGCATTATTATTATTATTATTATTATTATTATTTTGGATTTTTTTTCCTGTGCATTAGCGTATGCAGTCAACCATTAAAGATAGTGTGAGAGCCAAATCCAAAATACAGAATCTGGAAACATTTGGATTTTATTATTTAGTTAAAGGAAGACGGTGTGAGAGAGATCGATGCCAATAAAAACAATGAATCTCTAGCAGGAGAGTTGTTTGAAAAATAGTTTCCTTGGAAACTGTTTTATGGTTTATACATGCTATCTTTGAGATAACTTCCTTTTCTCATCAGCACACCCACATAGCAGTAAATACCCATTTGCACTTTTCTCCTCTAAGTCAAAGGAAAAGATGGATTAGAAAAAAACATCAGTTATGAATATTTTTCCTTCTCCTGACCAGTTCCTTCCTGTTGTAATTATTTTCTCTCCAAAAATGAAATCCATGAAAGCTTATGTATTTTGGGACTGCTGCTTAACTCATGGTATTGGTGAGAGATAATATTTAAAGGCTGAGAAGGTGTTTATTTTCACTGAAAGACTATCTCATGATTGAGAAATGACACAATATTTCAAGTGTTTGATAGTCTTTCTGCATTTAAAATGATGACTGATGTGATAATTATGTCCCCAAGACATGCAGGTTTTATTTCCTTACGATGACAGTTAATACTGACTTTGTTTATCTAAATCTTCCTTATAAAAAGATGCATTTCCTTTGAATCCAAGAAAGATGTAGATGTAGTTAATGAATTGTGAATCCTGAAAAGCAAACAAACATGCAATTCCTTTTTAGAGAAAATGGAGGCAGAAGAATCTTCTGTGTATTTTTATAGCATTTCAGGCACACTGTTAATGCATCATTATGCTTACAGAATTTTGAATCTGTATTTTGTTTGAGAGTATGACATATGACAAAATCTTTAGTCTACAAATTTTAAAAGTAAACAGACACACCAATATAGCTGCTACCCCTAATGCTGCTATCTGTACAGATCCTAAGAAGATGACAAACTACAATGAAGCATGAATTCAAGAAATAGCCTCCAATGAAAGCTATTGCAGCTTCCTAAACTAAAAGGCAGCTTTAAACTTGGGCTGGAATTCTTACCAATTTGTAACTCTTTGGGGACTGTTACAGCCTGTGTACTTATATACCATGTACTATATTGTCTGACTCACTACCTTCAGCATATTTTTCCTCATATTACTCTGTCTTCTCATATGAACTTAGCAGTTTGAAAGTTTACGGTGGGATACATCATACCTAACTTATTTTTTTCTGAGTTGTCTATGCTCCTTCTCCAATAAATAGGGTGAGTGAAGCATCTCCAGAGGATAATTTCCCACACCCTACCATGGCTGTATAAAGCAGACTTGATAAATGCTTCTCAGATGTGTCTATTCCTCTTTATGACTAGTGTGGGAGGCTCAAGGACTAGCTTGTTCTAGACACAGATGTTTTAGGCCTTAACTATATATGTTATATGGTGTATGCGGTGTATTCTGGTAGAACTCTCTGGTCTTGATCTTGCACAGCCAAGGACCATTTTTCGTTAGTATTTCTATTGTGTGCTTTAGGAGTAGAACAAATTATCAAAGCTATGTATTTGTGCACAGATTTCTGTGGAAATGTTCCTGTGCTTACTTTTGGAACGGCTTTGCTTTCAGAAAAAATAAACTGATCCAAAGAAAACAATACACAAACAAAAAGAATAAGACCAGTTTAACCACAGTAATTCATTTCTGTTACAGAAATCGAATCTCCAACTATAAAATATTCACCTTCTGGAAAACAGAGGTCTTATTTGTTTTAGTGTAAGTGTCTGGTCACCAAAGATGTAGGCCAGGTATTTTTCCATTTCTACTTTATAATAATTCCTGATAATTCAGTTATCAAAATTCCTCTTGGCGGTTGCAAATGGGAAAACCTCTACACGAACGAAAAATAGTCTATTCTACTAATGTAAAGCAGAAGATATTTTACTATATTTGGAACAGATGTTTTTATTATTAATGCAGTTACGGTTAGTGAGCCACTGTTTGGTGAGTATAAAATAATGTAAATGATTGCTACTCTAGAAGAACAGCTGCATTGACAATTTATTGAGAGATTAAAAAAAAACAAATTAAAAAACCCCACAACCTTCCCTACATACGTGTCATTGGGAAAACATCTTTAATCTTGCTGAGAAGTAAAAATGACAGTATTTTAGGTTAGTCTGTTTTTGTCAAGTAATCTCTTTTTACAATCCTAGATTACCAGATAGTGTTTTTTAATCCTTATTTTTATTTATTTAGGATTATTTCAGATAGGAATTAAAAAATATTTTAGTGGAATTTCCGAGTTGTGTAGATATAAAAGACATCTTGATAGCCTACTGTTGTTGTCTAAACATTCAGAGAAACTTGCTAGTACTGGAAAAATTGATTATGCAAATACCATTTTTTCATGCTGACCCATCTTTTCTTTGGCTTTAAAGCTTTGCAGCTGCTTGATTTGCCCTGGTAAAGATAATCAATTAGTTCAGTCTGGATTATAGGGTTTTTAACATATGCAATTTCACTCAATGTGAAGTCTGTTTCCGTTCACTTAACTATAAACTTTGTACAGGTATTAGTGAAAGTTGTACAAAACCAGGTTTATCAAAGGGAGTCCAAGCATGCAATCTTTTTGGAAACAGTGCTCTTTTTCTTATTTCTCCTGGGATAAGTCTGTACTAATTGACTCTGTTATCTAGATAAGGCTCATTAGAGGCACAATGCTATATTTGTTGAAGTCACTGGATGATATTCCCATTTAGGTCTTCAGAAAGAGAATCATCTACCAGCTAAAATATCATATTTGAATTCTCTTTATGAATGACCTTTGGGGAAAATATATTTATTATTTGTTTTAACATTCTAAGATGTTGTTTGAGGCTCGGGCATAGGGTACCTTCACAAGATGCCAAGGTAGGCACCTTGTAGAAATGCCTAAACTAACAACTTCCGTCTTCCTCAGGAGTCTCATCTTCCCTTGCAGTCACTGGAGAGGGAGAGGCAGTTTTGCTTTAAATCTTGGATTTAAGTGACCATCTAGAGATGCTTGTTTTCATTCACTATAAATGGAAGATGCTTTCCTGACTCTTAGATGCATTATTTAAATATTGCTACACTCATATGGTAATTGTCCAATATGGAAACAAAGTTTCAGTATGGAAAATGCCAGTTATAACTTATTATTGCAACCTATGTAGCTCACAGAAATCTCAATTTATATCATTTGGTAAATCCTCTTTTTTTTCTTTTTTTTTTTGGCTTAAATAATGATATGTGGGAATGCAAGGATATTGTTTCTTCTATTTGGATCTCAGAGGGATTGCAGTTTTAACATTTAACTGGTGTGATAATTTAGAAAAACATTTATATACGGACCTATGTTATTTTGGCCTATGTTCTTTTGACACAAGTCCAACTTGATTTAAGTATTTAAATATGCTCCTGAATTTGGTCCATACTTCTGTGTTTGTACCTTTTGATGATACTGTTAAAACCTTTAAGTATTTCACAATATCTTAACACTTATTTAAATTCTCTCTAGAAGGAAATGAAAACCTTAAAATGTAGTCCTGAATGAGGAAAGTAACGCCAGTGCTTAGACTCTGATGAATGTTTCTGCACTGCCTAATTTTCTCCTACTGTCCTGTTAATTACTGAAATGTTTATGCAAATTGAGAGCCCAGCCAGGAAATGTGAAAGAGCTGGCTTTATAATCTGGAGGTTAAGGAACTTGTCTGAGCTGTGGTAATCCTCTTTCAGGTTCCTGCTGTCAGTAGGAGGACTCTGTGTTCCTTCCACATTTTCATGATGAATTTCATTTTATGAGGGCATTTTCCACCCCTCCTCAGGAAAATTACAAAGGAAAACTTGGTTAATTTTCATTTTAGGAAAAAAAAAAAAAGCAAGGCAATTCCCAGAACTGCTCATAAGTACCAGTAGCAAAGAGAAGCAACATAACTGACCTGATAATTTATGCTTTCTATAATATTTTGGAAACTCTGATCTCCTCTAGATAGGGTTGTATATATTTTGACAAGAGGTATCATACCATTGAGTAGTTGGAGTGTTAAATTCTCATAGCCTTTAGCATGCAAGTTAAAAAAAAAGACAGTAACAATTGGCAAATGCCTAGCACAGCTGCATTATTGCCTATAAAATTGGGAATGTAACAAACTCATATCCAGGGTAAATGAGATAGATAAACCCATATAGTGTTCCCTCCAAAAATGATTTCAACTCATCATCAATAATGAGAAAAGTGTCTAAATAGTTTAAAGGGATATTTGAAATTTATGTGGTTTGACACTTAAAAAAATCAGAAACACCCAAAGTAGTACAAAAATAACGTCTGAGATTAACAAAAATGTGCAGCAATCTGCAGGATAACTCTCAGTCAGACGAGATTTATTTTGAAAGGAAAACTTCAAGCAGTGCCAATTTAAGAAAGGCAACAATTTCATTTTAGAATATAAACAAAACCAACAAGCAGGAAAGAAAAAGGCAGAAAGAGAGGGAAATTGCATTGTGCTAGTTTGGCTTAAAATGTCAACTTCTGCTCTGTCAGCTCCTGATCATAGTTCAAGATTCAGAATCTTAGACAACAAGAAAATGTGCTCTGCAGCCTGCAGTGGCTAAGAACTTTGCTATATGCTATATTTGTATAGGCTGTAACAATTTAATTTGCATTTGTTTCCAAGGAACTATTTATTTGTCACTTTATTCTTTTATTTGATTTTACTTTTGAAACATTTTAACTAATGTCTTCAACCTGCAAAAGGTGAAGTATTTTGATTTCTATCCAGGGAAGCTCTTTTTTAACATGTACTTCAGCATTAAATTAACTGAATTTCAGCATAAAACTCTAAATATTATCTAACTTCAGTTGTAGTTCTGCCAACTTCTGCTTCTTCTCTTTCAAAGAAATCCCTCCCTCTGTATTTTGGTTTTGGGCATCTGACAGCAGAAGTCTACACATGGTCTCTGTGGAGACTGGTCTACTTACCTGACCAGTCTGTCCCTAACCAATTGCCAAAGCTGGGGCACTCAGCTGTCTATTTGCTGTTCTGTACTGATTTCTAACAGCAGTTTCATCACAACCAGAAGAGAATCCTTAATACATGTCCCCAGGATCTTCCTACTTGTCTTCTGTCTTGACATCTCAGGATTGAGGGAAGTACAGGTTGGTCAGCCTCACACCAGTCCCGGAGAAGATGATGAAGCAAATTATCCTGGATATGACTTCTGACAGGTGAAAGATGAGAAGGTGATTGGCAGTAGTCAGCATAGATTTATGAAGCGGAAGTCATGCTTAAGCAACCTGATAGTCTTCTATGATGAGACAACTGCCTTAACGGGTGAGGGGAGAGCGGTGGATGCTGTTTACCTTGGTTTTAGAAAGGATTTTGGCACCGTCTCCCATAACATTCTCATAGACAAGCTGACGAAGTATGAGTTAGGTAAGTATTCAGTGAAGTGCACTGAAAACTGGCTGAATCGCTGCCTTAGGGAGCCGTGATCAGAGACATGAAATCCACTGAAGGGCCAGAAGGAACTGGAGCTTCTCTAATATGATGACACTGAGAGTGCTGGCATTGTTATTCAAAAGAAGAGAAATCTTGGTGGGGATCTGATCAATCTGTATATGTGTATGAAATAACTTGTGGGGGAATAAAGAAGATGGGAAGAGCATGTTTTCATTGATGCCCAGGGACAGGATGAGAGGCAAGGAGCACAAACTGAAGCACAGAAAATTACATCTGAATATAAGAAAAAACTTTTTCATTTTTTCTTATTTTCTAGTAACAATTTGATTCTTGCCTCCAGCTGGTGGTGTATATTGTCACAGACTTTTTTGATTGTTGACTCAGTTATTACAGAACCAAACATACATTTTGCTACTACGTGTACTGGGGCAGAACTTTCTGTAAATGTCTGAAATGTCTTTCTGTTTGCTTCGTACCTCTCCACATTGTATTTTGTGTACACACACACACACAAATCTAATTTACTATGGTATTACTGCTATTTTATGAGAGATGCTTTTTCTCATGTTATACATTCTCATAATTTTGGTGTATTTCTATCTATCTCTATCCATCTGATTTCTATTGTCTTTTAAATGAATTCATTTTTGGTATTATGCAAAGATGGTAGCAACCATCTTCGTTCTGGGGTCCTATCAATTCTAGATTTTACAGTATTGCAAATAATGTAATTATAAATATATCATTGTGAAAGATAAGCCTAATTCAGAACATAGGCTGCTGTAATCAGGCTAAAATATTCCTCTGCTTCTGTGATATTAAAAAAAAAAAAAAAATCAGTACCAGTATTCTCTGGTACTAGTCGTACTGAGGAACTTATCCCATTTACGTGTTGTTTTTACTGTGCATGAAAGTAAGGCTGCATTTTGTAGTGCAGGAAAATAGACTTTCAATAAAACTACTTTCAAATGGTGTTGTTCTAAGCACATTATTTCTAAAGGATTATCATTTTATCTGGAAGGGGCATAATCTCTCATGTAATAGGGAAGAAGATACATACCAACCTCTGGATCCATCTTCTCTGTGATAATATTCTTTTGCTTAAATTAAAGTCAGTAAAAGTGCTCTATTTGTACAATAGCAAAATACTAACTCAGTTCCCAGTGGTGGAGTAGTACCCTTTACTAACTCTTCTGTTACTAGTATTGACTTTTTTTTTTCTGTTAACACATTGTAATTTTTGTGATCAGATCAAACAATAACTATGAACATGGACTTTTAGACATAAATTTTTCCAGTTATACAGGTGAAGAAGACAAGCTGACAAACAGTATATGTATATATATGTGTATATGTATATACATATGTATATTTTTATGTATTATATATAATAGTCATATGTTTTACATGTAAATATACTTATATTTTTAAAATATATATATTTTAACTTGATTTAGAAAATGCAAGCATAGACATGGCTAGTTTCACTGCTGCATATGTGATACTATATCATAGTGGTTTGAAAATATAGAGATCCATAAATATTCCTTTCACTTGACATACTTTACTAGGATTCTTCTACTCGGTTACCTGTACCTGTACCTACTCGGAAATTTACTTTTCATCCACCTCAAAACATGTCAGCCCAACTCCCACTTTTTTTCTCAAAACATTCACTATTTTTAATCCCTTCACCTCCAGACAATTTGAATGGTACCATTTGAATTTCCTCCTTTCTACTTCTGTTATAAACTTTTTTCACACAACTGATTTATTTGTAGTGACATTTCTAATGATTTCTTCTCAGTTGCATCAGAGTATATCCAATGCCCATGACCTATCCAGGTGCCTTAACACTCTTGATGACTATTATGTTCTTGATATCTTGTTTTCCCTCAGCTTTTCAGTTTCATCACCTCTAATATTACTGCCTGTAGTGAGTATTAGAGTGGCCTCCAACTCTGTAATGTCAGCTGCCTGAGTCCATTCAGATTGCTGATGGAAGGTCTCATTGTTGTACAAGAAAGATTGTTTGTTGGAAAATGGTACAAATATCTTTCATAGACAACTTGCAAACAAAAAAAACACCATCACAAGATAATTTTAGCTGATATTTTTCTTGTAATAAATCCAAATGAAATTACAAGCATTCTTTTAAAAAATTCTTCCTGTTCAATCTCAACTGAGAAAAAGAACAAAGAGATTTAGAAGGAACATGGGACAGGGAAATCTCTTTTCATGCAGTTCAGAATCAGTAATATCCTTGTAATCTGAAACCCTGCAGTGTCATGAGTCACAAAAAAAGTTCCTACCAGAGACAATTCCTCAGCTCCTCAATAAACACCACCAAAACCAGGCAAATTCGGCAGTTAATGAGGTAGATGCTATCATATTCTCATCGACTTGTAGTACAATTGTAATATATTATACTTTCTTGGATTATACGCTCTCTGGGGCACATCCTGTAAACTCTATTGAGATATTCCCACTTTATTTTCTTATGTCCTCACAGACTTGTCTCCATGCTTTCTTCTGTTCCTGGAATTAACTCTTCCACATACCAAACAAGTATTTGCAATATTTTTAAGCCCTGGCAATTCTGAATTCTCAGACTATTTTCCTCAGAATAAAGTTTCATGCTATATGAAACCTCATTTTAGAAAATCTACTAAATTAAGAAGAAGAATACTGCTTCCTCTTTTAGAGAAGTATTTTTCAAAAGTTTTAGGATTTTGCTCAGAACAGGCATGTCTTATTTACATTGCTGCCCAGGGGATCAGTTTTGTGAAGGGAAGTGATCCAGATGTATTTTACTGCTGCCCTGGGTATGGTTGACCTCGCCTTCTATGTGACAACATAGGCTGGCTGTTGGGGAAAAGTACACAGCCAAAGGGCTGTGCTGAAAATAGCCCCTTCTGAAGTAGAAAATTACAAAACAAATCTTCTGCAAATAATGGTTCATTATAAAAAGCTGTTTTCCATCGCCAGTGGGCTTTCTGGGATATCTTTTGTAAAGTACACTCATTTATTTTACACATGGGAAAAGAGTATGCTAAATAAGAGTGTCCAGATTTTCGGCTGTGCCCAGATGGCTATTTTTTAAAATCTGTTCCTGTTTGTGTCAGATTTTAGATATGTTTTCAGAGGTTCTGAGTAGAGGATAATTCAGTCTAAGAATAATTGCACAAAGCTTGTGCCCACAGACTGTTTATATCTCTAGTCAATAATGAAAACTTGGTGGCCACTGTGACCTTTTCACAGAAGCCCACAGAAGTATCGTGCTGAATTCTGGAGTCCTGGTCCAACACTGCCCTTTCTGCTCTGTATAAACCTTTCTGCAAGCATAGTATCCTTGCTTTTTCTTTTATGGTTTTCAAGATAGAAAATATATACTAATAAAGTGTGGTGGTTGTTAGTGTTGTTTTTTGCATGCACAAGTTTGCTACCCTGACCTCTTAGAGGAGACGGTTCTAGAAATGCTTTATAGCGATGCATCCATATTCAATGCAATACATACTCATGAAGAAAATAGATTAAATAATGCTTTAGAAAGCTGAGGCATTATACATATCAATACACTCTGTTTATATCTTTCACGCCGACCTCTGGTGAATGAATATGCAACAGTGCCTTTCCTCAGAAGTGTACCTGTCATGAGATGGGGACAAATGCTTTCATGTCTGCCAGTCGCGGAGACACTTCACAGAACTTCACTGGAGATCTGCATTGAGAGGGGAAGCGCTTGCGCCGTGCCTGTCTTGCTCAATCAACAAAGACAGTTAGTGACGCGAAGCAGAAATTTAGCCTGAACAGAAATGTACTGGGGACCATGTGAGGTTGTTTGGAACTAACGCTGATCACTGGGTGATTCAGAGATGATGATGAAAAGCTTATGACATGCCCAAAAGATAAATGAATCTAAGATGAGAGTTGGAAGAGAACTACTATGTCATTTTGTCTCTAGCCTGCTGGCAGGGGAAGATTGTTTCTTGCACAAACCCAGTGAAAACAGACTTGAAGACTTCTAGCCTCAATAAGAAGTTTTTGTTTTGTGTTTTGTTTTCATTCTTTTGTTTCTGTTTCAGAAAAGCACTAGGCAAAAGGGATACAGATCAATACAGATCAGTACAGATTTGGACTCAGTCTCACTAACAAAAATTGGCCTCACCATGTACCTTTTTATGACTTTCTAATTCAAGACAATATGTTTTTTCTTATCTATCCTCCCCAGCTTCTTCACTCTCAGTGCTTATTTTTATGTTTTAGAAAAAGAACAATTATTAGTACAGTCTCATCTAGGAATTACCATGAAGAATGTAGGGTGTATTGTTATTTATTGTTCAAATAAAGAATGCTCAGAACAAAAAAAGTAGTGATTATGATGATTTGATGAGATGAAAACAGTCATTTTTTTCTTGACAAGAGAGAAAATCCTGCTTTAAATGTTATTGCTCAGCAATAATTTCACATGAATTTTAACCAGGATTTTTTTCATAAAAATGTTTACAAAGTTATATTTCTCTCTCCAGCTTTCTAGCCACATGTATCGAGACCAGCAGCCCAACATCTCTCAACCTGTTTCTTTCCATGATTGCCTTTCTCCCTCAAAGTCCAATGATGTAAATTGTTACAGTGTCAGCTAAAGTAAAGTACTTAAACTGATTTTCCTTCATCTATGATGATATGGATATTCTCAAACAGCTCTGGAGGATTAGAGAAGTACACTTTTCCCTTAGAGCGCTCAAGCTTTCTAGGCTTTTTCATGTAGCTCCTCTGTATTTCTCTTCACAGAGTTAAACTGGAAGGTGAGGAGCTGCCAATCTAAGCAGCTGTCACTTACTAGCTGTTACAACGAGTATGGCATTTTTCATAGAGTGTTAGCAAAGGACTTTCATGTTAATGAGTAATTTTCAGATAGATCAGACTTACTGTAAGCCCAATTCTGAAACTAAGATCCAACAGTCTTAGAGTATACCTTTAATTGGGAGCATGTGGGTAACCTCCTTTGAAGTCTTTGCTGGATAAGGACCAAACTGCTTTTTAACCTCTGTAAGAGATTCTGTATGCATATTTACTATTTTACTTACATTTTGAAACACGAAGAAAAAGACAAACCTGTTTTACATATGCATTTCCAAATCTAATTGAATTTCAATTAGGAATAAAAAATCTAAATTTGAAATGTGTCTATAAAAAGAATTTCCAGGATCTTTTTAGCTTATTAGTCAGGTAGGTGATGGTGAAGAACTTGTTGAATACTTGGCAGAAAGCAGATAGTTTTGCCAGCATTTTAGGGAAATGCAGACATTTCCTTTATATACTTACAGGTTTTATGCACGTACATTGAAGAAAGTTTCAATGAAACAAAATATCAGTAGAATTTTTTCAACATACTCAGTAATAATAAAATGTTTGCTCCTACAAATTCCATCTTTTCCCCTATTTCAACTAATCAGCATGTTGTAATCATTGCCATTTACCTCATTGTGTCTGGTGTAGCAGGAGATTGTTGTCTTCGGTTCATTCACTTCCAAGCACCACTGCTTTGAAAATGGGCTGATAAATTGAAGATAGTTCAGAGAAGAGCAACAAAAATGATCGAAGGAGTCGGGAGGGATTGACTTATGAGGAAAGATTAAAGTGGCTAAATGATTTCAGCTTGGCAAAGTAATGAATAAGAGAGGACAGGATAACGTTGGACGACCTGTTGACAAGAGGTAGGGGAGAGAAATTATGTAGTGCAGCAGGCAGGGTTATAACTAGGAGTAATGGCATAAAATTGCAAGAAGATTTTTTACACTGAAACTCAGTGAAAATTTCCTGACCGTGAGATGCATTGGACTGTGGAAAAATGTCCCATGGGAAACAGTTGAAGTTTGTTGCTTGAGCATCTTTAAAAAGTAGACATAACAAAACACTCACAAGAAGGGGAATGATCCTGATCTGTTCTTCTCTGTCACCAAATATTTTGTTAATTGTAAACAGCACAAGAAAATAATATCTAAATGCTTTCTATCTTTGAAAATATTCTTATTGCCAACCTTGCCTGTGCAAAATTCTTCTGTTGAAGAATTGGCATCCAGAAATATGATTGAAAGTATTATCTAGGCACTGATTTCAGGGTAAGATGTCTTTTTGCAAACTGAAATGACCAACTCAAATGATTAAACCCACTGCACCAGCTCATGCTGTGGCACAAACAAGGATTGTGCAAAAATGTTTGAGTTTTATTCCCAGACTGAAATTGGTCCTTCAGTGCATTCCGGTTTTGGTAATTTACATTATTTACTGTTGTGATCTGCCCGCATTAAATTTTTTTTTTCTGAGGGTGGAGGGGAAAGAGTGTCCATAATAGTTAATATCCATGACAGCATTTATTTCATCCTAAGACTCTGTAACCCATCATATATTAGTCTGCTTCACCTCCATTCTGCTCTCTGATTTGTTTTCTACAGTATTTACATTTTCATCCACCCAAGCAGTTTTTAATACTTAACAGCAGATATTAAAACTTATAAGAAACTGTGTCAATGGCTGGGTTCACAGCAGGGTCTCTGAGGTGTCTAAGCACAAATTATAAAAAGATTTGGACCCCTAACTCTTTCTAAAGCCTGTGGACATCAGTCTAATATTTAAGGCTATGTTTTGGGAAACTGTGCAGTTTTTCCACACTAGGTACTTCAGGCTGTGAAAACTACACTTAGACAATGTATAGATCAAGATCTTGGGTGTTTAAGACTGACAAACACTGCCTAATAGGCAGATTAGATGTGAAACTTCGATCAGTAATCTACAGAAGGAAATTTCAGTATGATTTCTACTTCTCTTTTTTGATTTGATGTGGGTGACTAGCAATTCATGATGATAAGTCAGTTATTCATTATGCTTTTGAATATATTGTCGCAATCTTAAGGTATGTATCTGAATATAGCTCTGAAAAATTAACCCAGGGTTTCTCTCCCTATCCACATCTTCGTGGGCATGTGCTTATTTGGAAGGTCTGAGATTGAAGAGCAGTCTTGACATGTAATGACAAATCCATGTTTCTGGTCTTCTTGTTTATGCAGTGTTCAATTTACATTCAGAAAATTAACATCGCAATAAAATTATTTTTAATTTTTAATTAAACACATGGAAGAAGAGAATTGTAATTCTATTTTAAATAGTTACTTAAATGAGAGATTTAATTCAACTTAAGTGGACCTTTGAGACATAATAGTAAATTTTGATCATGCTTACACCAAGGAGAGCAAAATCAAAGAAGATAGAGTTTGAGACAGAAAAAGAACAATTTCTGAAATATACAATAAAGTAAAAAAAAGTACATCTAGTGAACAAGTTGCTAAGAGATCAAGGGAGGTGAAGAAAAGGGGAATTGTAGTGTATTCAGTACTGAAATGATCAGATGCTGGAAAGCTTTTAGTGAAAAATGAAAGAGCTTTGTGGAAACCAATTTAGGATGCTATTGTTTACAAAGCCCCCAAATTATTCTTAACTCCAAATTACCCCCAAGTAAGTACATATTTCTTCCTCTCCTTTATGAGACTGCCAAAATTCAGCATTCTAGCTTGCTTCTAACCTTCCCCATGAGGCTCGTTCCAATCCTCTTGGAAGTCTTAAGAGAGGCTGGACTGCTGAAATGCTTGACACTTTCATGAAGATGATTGAATAAGAAACCACTACAATAAAAAAGAAAAGGGAGCGGAAGCACTGTTGTGGTTTTTTTTTTTTTATTTCTTTTTTTCTTAAAATGTGGTGAGCTTGAAGGATGACGTTCAAGTAGAGCTGGTTTATCTTTAACAGAACAGCTCTGTGACACAAAAAATAGGATGCCTCTGAAGGCACATACTTCTTGAGTCCCTTTAATGCAGAGATTAAAGTGGCATATTTTGACTCTGGGCAAATTAGCAAAACCTTATTAAAGCGAGATGAGGGGAGGTGCCTGTTTGTGTAGACAGAAATAGAAATAGGGAAATATATTTATAAAAGACATGAATGAGTTTGAGAAAAATCATTTTTAAAGTTGTTTTCTATTCATGTATCACATGTGACAGTGAGTAGGAGGTTGTGTTAATTTGCATTACTTGCAAATCAGGCACCTGTGGAGGCCTATGTCATTCACTGAAGGGTATATTTCTTTACTATACTCCTGCCTTTGCTCATAGCACCTCAGGATTATTCTGTGTATCAAGACCATTAGCCAAGTTGTAAAGAGTATAAAGGAGAGAGTGGCTCTTTGCCTTGGAAGTAAGATCCTTCAGTTTAGATTGTGGTCCAGGGAATGTTTGATTATTTCTACAAAATATAGCAGCATTATAACAAAATATAACCATATCATGGAAAAGTTGATTCATTCCTTACTTTCTCACCATACATTTCTTGTTAAAAAGAATCTCTTGTTAGAAATGAATTTATTCATTCTTAGGCAGAGAAATGAGTTGAACCTAGAATAAAAGCTGAAAAGACTTAGTAAATTCAACTAATCATACGAATAATTTGTCATGGCTAGATCCACAATTTTTACTGTAAATTCACCATGAAAAGTCCTCCCAGTGTCAGTATTTCCTGCAAACAGCAAAAATATAATCATTCTCTGCTTTGCTGAGACTGTTCTGCACTGAGCTATCTGCTTTTGGTGAAGAAATGATAAAGATAAGAATCACAGAGTGGTTGAGGTTGGAAGAGACCTCTAGAGATCACCTAGTCCAACCCCCTGCTCCAGCAGGGACACCCAGAGCATGGGGCACAGGGTGGCATCCAAGCAGGTTTGGAAGATCTCCAGAGAAGGAGACTCCACAACCTCTCTGGGCAGCCTGTGCCCTCTGTCGCCCTCACAGTAAAGAAGTTCTTCCTCACATGGAGGTGGAACTTCCTATGTTTCAGTTTGTATGCATTACCCCTTGTCCTGCCACTGGCCACCACCAAGAAGAGTTTGGCCCCATCTTCCCTACATTCTTCCCTCATGTACTTATACATATTGATCAGATCTCTCAGTATTCTCTTCTGCAGGCTAAACAGGCCCAGTTTGCTTAGTCTTTCCTCACAAGATAGATGCTCCAGGCCCTTAGTCATCTTTGTGGCTCTCTGCTGGACCCTTTCTGGAGGTTCCACATCCCTCTTGTCCTGGGGAGCCCAGAACTGCACCCAATACTCCAGGTGCGGCCTCACCAGAGCTGAGGAGAGGGGCAG
>JAWLRI010001085.1:1301157-1316597 GCA_034781795.1 Crypturellus tataupa
GGCAGGATCCCCTCCCTCCACCTGCTGGCAATGGTCCTCCTGATGCAGCCAGGATCCCATTGCCCTTCTTGGCCATGGGGGCACACTGCTGCCTCAACCTGTTGTCAACCAGGACTCCAAAATCCCTCTCCACAGAGCTGCTTTCCAGCAGATCAACCCCTAATCTGTCTGGAGTTATTCCTCCGTAGATGCAGGACCCTGCACACCTCCTTGTTGAACCTCATGAGGTTCCTCTCTCCAACCTGTCCAGGTCACTCTGAATGGCAGCACAGCCCTTGGGAGTGTCGGTCCCTCTACCCAGTTTGGTATCATACGCAAACTTGCTCAGGGTACTCTGTGTGCCCTCGTCCAAGTCACTGATGAACAAGTTGAACAGCACTGGGCCCAGTACTGACCCCTGCAGGACACCACTGGCCACAGGCCTCCAACTAGACTCAGCCCCATTTGCCATCCACCTCATGGTCCACTAATTCAGTCCACACTTTTGGAGCTTCCCCATGAGGATGTTACGGGAGAGGATGTCAAAAGCCTTACTGAAGTTAAGGTAGACAACATCCGTGGCTCTCCCATCATCCATCCAGGCAGTTATCCCATCGTAGAAGATTATCTGGTTCATCGAACACACCTTCCCCTTGGTGAATCTATACTCACTACTCCTAATCGCCTTCTTTTCCTTGACATGCCTATAGATGGTCTCTAGGATGAGCTTCTCCATCACCTTTCCAGGGAAAGGAAAGTTTGTTGCCCCAGTTTTACAGGCGTATGTACAAGTCAGGCAAGATTTTATCACTTCCCTTGACTTTAAAACATATGGACCTTGTGCACAGAAAAGCTCAATCAGTGTTAGCCCATCCTGGAATAAACTTCTGCCCACCTGAGTCCAACTCAAAATTGGTTCCTTATTTGAGCAAGCTGATCTGGGAACAATGGAAGCAATGAAACCTGTCCTTGTGTGTCAAGGTTGACCTACCATGGGGAACTTCAGATCCTCTAAAAAGAGCTCTTTTGCACTATGATGCTTCCTGGTGAGGGAAGAAAAAATGTTTTCTCCCCTTCACCTGGATACACTCTTCTATGAAACTGCAAGGAACTTTGCATCTTTATTAGTTTAAAGTTTCTGCAAAATATTTACATTTTTTTTCAAGTTATATGAGGTTGCATGGCTGCCACGTAGTCACGTAGTGACTGTATAAATGTCACTTCCTTAGGAAATCACATTAAAAAAAAATCAAAGACTTTTATGATTGGGCTGTCTACTCTAGGTGCGAATTTCTCTCTGTGGCTTTCTATTTTTCATCCCCACCTCTTCTCAGAGACTGTGCAGGCAAGAGTCTCCTCCTAATGAATATCTGCCTCCTGGAGTAGTAGTTCTATCTCTGTCTGGATCTCCTCAGCACTACATCCAATTGCAAAGTTCATTCAGAAGTTTTTCATGTTCATCTTCTCACTCCCATTTCCCATCTTTAAAGATATCATTTTGCCATTTCAGGTGTGTTGGGATGATGTTTATCTGATACAAGATAAAATTGCATTTTACACTTTGCTGAGAGATGGAGGAGAATGGCTGGGAAGAAAAGAATGTAATCTTTCTGATGTGGTACATCACTTTAACTACCAAGAAGATTTATCTGGGGAGTGCCGGATTAGCTGCAGCAATAGTGAAATCATCAGAAAGATGAAGAATAGCATGCATCCTCTAAGCATTACAGTGACATTGATTTAGGGAACTACTTCTGCAAGATGCCAACTCTCTGCTCCTGCAAGGTGCCAGCTCTCTGCTCCTGGGTAGTGAACACCTCCTACACCTCTCTAAGCTTTTCATTGTGTGACAAAACTGATGGACATGGAGAGAGTGTATCCAGACATGCCTATGCTAAAATAACACCTGCATGGGAGGAGTGTGGGATAAGAACACGCAAAATCAGTCAAGAAGTCACGTTCCTACCACCTGCCATCTGAAATAATAAGCTTTTGTGCCAGGCTGGCTACACAGTTTCTGGATTAGGGATGATACATCCACATAATGTTGGGCTAAATGGGATGGACTTACTGTCTTGGCTACCAGCATTAGATTTTTTGTATGTTCAAGCTTGGGAATTTCTGCATTGCACTCTTTTAAATCGAATAGGCAAACCCTTATTTCTTTCTGTTAACTTGCTCTACTTCCAAAATATTTATAAACAGCTCAGCAGTGCAATTCTTACTCTTTTTTAATTTATCTAAAGGGAATTCATGGGATCAGTCCCTTGTTTATCAGAATTATTCTAGTTTAGGGCAGGTAGTTAATTCATGTGACTCATTCCCTTTAGGAATGTAAATATTGGCCATAGCCTCTGTAAGCAAAGTAAGAGGAGTTACGTCAGTTTATGGATCTCTGATATCAGGATAATTCTAGCACAAGAAAAAGTAGTTTATGGCTACTTTTCTAGGTTTGATGTCATGCGACATGCACAAGTGAGCTATTCTATTACCTTCTAGAAGTTTTCTTCTACTAATTTCTTTGTAAATTAACCAAGAATCATTTAAAATGAAAGTTTTTCTCCCTTCAAGCTGTTAAAAAGTGATATGGGAATACAGTGATGTTAGAATTTTCACACTGCTATGGACTCTTTGAGTTTTCATTAAAAAGTTGATGTTCTCAGTGCCTCCAGCCAAAATTCTAAACAACATTAAAGCAGCACCATTCATGCTGATATAGGAAAGGCTGTTTCTGTATTTCCTTTTTTTTTTTTTTTTACCCTACTTCCAGGATTTTTTTCAGTTGCAGTAAATATTCATTTTGAGTTAAAATTTCATATACAGAGTATTGTGCTACCCTTGGAACTATGATTTTGCAATGTGATAACAGGTTGTTAATGGGAGTATAATCCTTTTCTGGTATAAGACACTTTGGGTGTGAAAGCCTTCCCTACATCTGCATCCGTCATTCCCCAAAGACAGACCATATACCAGCATTGTGTGAAAACTACCTTGCTCTCCAAGAAGAGAGAGAAAATTTCCTTTATGAATTTATTGTAGAGACTTACATGGAGTGGAATTCGTCTGTGCAAAAATTAACCATATAGCTTAATTTCTGTGAGTAGGTTCCCTCTGGAGCCAGTGTCACCCTCTAGAGACAACTATCCATTTATTATCTTTCTCTTTGCTCTAGGGTTTGCTTCCCTGGCACTCCAAAACCCTTGTCCAGGACAGGCCATTAATTTTCTAGTCAGCAGAAATACTGACTGCTCCAGAGCCCGGAACTTGCCTCTTTTCTATCACCATGAGTCACTCAACCAGAGGTTTGATTCAAGGCTGGATTTTTACACATATTTCTGTATGAGGATCATTTTGCAAGTAACAAGCGTAACACTGTGTGCATGCCATCAGCTAACAGAAGCATTCAACCAGCCATCAGCCTGTACCCACAGGATCCAAGCCAAAATTCCCCTTTGTATACAACCTAGTGGTTATCATTTTTTGTCACATGATCATTATTCAGTTCTTAGTTTATTTTTCGTATTCCAGGCACACATGCTCAAGCTCCAATAAAAGAGAAAATATTTCATAGATTTCATAGAATTCTTAAGGTTGGAAGGGACCTCGAGAGATCATCTAGTCCAACTCACCTGCACACGCAGGGTCACCTAGAGCACATGGCACAAGAACGCATCGTGTTTATTTAGATCATGTTATAGTTTCATTTTTAAATCCTTGGATTGTTCCCAGATTGCACATCTTAAAATATTACCTTAAAGATCTTTGTTAGTTCCTTGATGGACTACAGGTATTCTGTTTGCTCATTTATCTATTAACAAGATGAATCTCATTTCCAAAATCCTCACTGCTTCTCTTGCATAGTCAAACCACTCACTATACAGAAAGACCAGAAGATTAATCTTGACTAACTGTTTAATTTTTAGATTTCTATAGTTGTGAGAGATGAATTCTGCCTTCTTTTTATGCTGCTTAACCTATCCCTGAGGAAATTAGTAATAATGATTAGTAGTACTATGAAAATAGTTAAAAGGATTAGGCAAGTGTGGGAGCCATTACACACATGAGAGCTTTTACTCAATTGGCTTCTCTGATCTGCAGACTTAGGCAATGATTAGGTTGAAGACTGGCATGAAGCTTGATCCTGTCTACAACATTTACTAACTTTATCCTAACATAAAGCCCCATTCTACACCACTTCTCTCTGGTACACATGTATAGTGGGTAAGCAGAATTTTAACAATTTATGAAATAACTGAAAACAAAATATAGTTGTTAGTAATAAATGCTATTAAAAGATTTTTTTTTTCAAAAAACCCTATAGTCTAAAGTAGCAAAGTATTAACCAGATTTACATTTCATTTATCTTTCAAAAAGCACAAGACCTGGTTCCAAAGTACTTATAACCTAAGAGCTCAAGTAGAGCAGTTTTATGTAGTAGATGCAGTTTGTGGAAGCCTACCTAAATCATTTTATTTTTTTCCTCTCAGAAATAATAAGCAACAGAAGAGGTTATGTTAAGGTGAGTTTTGAGTTATCTTGAAAAAAGTATTCCGTTTTGTTCTTTAAATAAATGGGATCTTGTTTACATTTCTTCCACAAAGAAAACAGCCAAGTCAAATTTTGTCTTTCATTTAAAAACAAAACTAGAGGTTAAAGTAAAAAGCAGCTGCAGATTGATTAGTTAATTTTGTGGTTGGTTGAATAGAGAAGGTATGAACAGTGTTTTTTCTTCTCAGTCTCAGTAATGAAACCCCAATGAAATTAATTCATGATCAAATAAGAGCTTGTTGGTTATAAGAATTTGATTTCATTTTTGGGGGCAGAAAATTATGATTTGATTAATTTGGTATCTTCTTTTCTAGTGTAAGTGGAAGTCTATCTTTTTTTTCCTGTAAATTCTATCATAAAAGGGTTTCAAATTCAGGAATAAGCTATTAGTAAAAGGCACGAGAACTGTTGATTCCAAAGTACTCCTTGTAGCAGTCTAGAAGTGCCATATTAAAATAGAAACAAAATCCATCTTGTAGCTTTGAACAGTTTTTCTTCTAACTTGTGATAAATTAATGGTAGGATTCATTAAATGGTGAGATTCATCTGAATCTAACTTTTCTGTCTGGAAGCAATCATCCAATCTAATATATTAATGGGAATTACCTCACTCATTAATGGAGACTAGCTCTATAGAAGGCAATTTGGTTCATCCTAAAACAATTAAGAAGATAGATAGATACATTTATAATGGACCATAACCCTAGGTCTTATCCCTAGGTTACGACTATATTTCCCTTATTATTTACATTACATCTTTAAACTGCGACCATAAACTTATCAGCTAAGGTAGAGTCAAACTTTGCTGTCAATAGGACAACAAAATTCTATCTTGCATCCAACCACTCTGCAAATATCCTGGAATGGACAAGTCTACAGACAGATTGTTCCGAGAAATTCTTGTTCTTGAGGAATTACAGGATTCTTCTGAGTTATCTTTGCTTCCCAGCTGCTGCTGTGGGATTTTTGCATGCTTAAAAAAACTCATCTCCCACTTCACAAGCTGTCAAATGTCTGTCCAGTGAGGAGGGATATCAGACCCAAACAAACACGCACACTGACACACACTTCACAGCTTCAAATAGCTGCTTGTTAGTAGTAGCTGAAAATTAACCTATCTTGACTATCTAGAAAGCAAATAAATTTAACACTTTGCTGATTGATGGAGAAAACTAGGAACACTAAACAGAGACCTGACAGTAAAATCCCATGCATAACTCTCTTCTCTTATACTCTATATAGTGTCAGCAAATTGTCCCTTCTACCAACTGTGCTGTATATAAACATGCATACTAAGCATAATCACTGATCAGAATCTCTGAATTCAATTAGCAGTCTGTAAACAGCAACAGGGGCAGCAGCAGGTACAGAGAACCTTAGCGGCAGGTATTCTTTCTTTGAGCCAGAGTAGGTATCTCCAGTCTATATCTGAGTGAATTACACCAGGATCTTTTTGTAGGCAGTGGAGATAGCTAGCCCATTTTATTGCTTAATTCACCTAATCCTAAAGTAGGCATAAAAAATAGGTCATATGAATCTAATTCTGAATATAACTATCTCTTTGCTGACTCAAAATGGTGATGAACTCAGATGCAGGTATCTAGAATGAATTTGTCTACTTTGGGTCAGATAAATGCATTTTATAAAATGCTTCTGCAAGCAAACTTGTCAGGTCAGAATGAAGGTATCCTATCTGTGATGACTCCACAGGAGTCACTATGTTAGGCTGTGATTATACTTTATTAAGACTTTGGTAGAAATATTAGACTAAGCTATACTTGTCCCTGAAACTTCCTGCTCTCAAGATGAGGCCAAGATATGCTTTCTTGTTTGAGGGGTAATGCTGTGAGCAAACAGCATTTTTTTCTGGTTAGAAAAACTAGTAATAATCTTTTCTTAGAGATAGATTGGTTTGACCACACAACCCTTTGAATGGCTTTGCTAGACAGCCAAGGAGAAAGTGTCCTGACTTGGGAAGAAGAGGTTAGAGAGGTGAAACTTAAGAAGCTTAAAACTGTTATTGTCACCAAAGCATTGTAGTATTAAAACAGTAGCTTAGAAACTTAGCTCTTTAGAAAGCTTTTAGGAGACTTTTGCTCCTTCCATTTAGCTGCTTGGTATTACATCTGCCCCTAGCACTGCATTTTTTTCAGATGATCTTTAAGGTTACATCTGTGAAAGTTTGTTGCTTAACTATTCACCAGTTGGTGTTTGTTTTCAAGATGTGTATTCATAAAGGCTCAGGATTTTAAGCAGCAAATGTCATTTTGATGGAAATGCGTACATTTGCCATCCATTCCAAGGTGGTGTCTGCTGTCACCATTAAGCTAAACTTCATTGCCTTGATAAATAGCTCATCTCTTAACTGTTTAGCAAAGCAGCCCCTAAAATACTAAGCTTTGGGCTAAACATCTTTCCAAATGGCCATTTGCCTTTTGATTTTAATTTCTATGAGAAATTATCTCTGACTATTTTAAAGAAAAAAAATGATCGTGAAAATGCCTGTTTAAATAATACCATTCCCCTTGGGCCAACAACGGAATTATTTTATAGTTCTATCGTAATGATTGTTTTTGAGATGTCAGTTTTTCTCTAATTCAGTTTGTAAGGACCAGTTTGTGTAATCCAGGGAAAAACATATCATCATGGAGCACGCACTCTGAAAAGATGATTATCAATAAATAGATTCTGTTACCTTTTAAGGGGTTCATCATAATTCTAACTGTTTTCTGCTCTTAAAAATCCAATTGTGATGCAGATCAGAGTGACCCTTTGGAATTGTCAGTGGTCAGACAAGTCTCTCCATGCACACAAGAATGATGTGCTTGTGCCAGTCACTGAATGCCTAAGGACAAGGGATTTCCTTGAAAAGGTCTGAATCCTGAATTCAGTATTTACTTGCTCTCTGCTGTATCAAGACAACCTCTAGATTTTTCTCACTCTCTGGCTAAGGATTTCTCTCAGAACCAGGTCTTCAAGTTTTCACTCTCTCTAATAGATTATAAACTATTCAGATGGTTTCCAGACCAGCTGCAAATTAGGCAGCTGAGGGAGCTAAACCTACTGTGACCTTGGGAGGACCGTGCCACAAAAGCAAGGCTTCCACTACCATGCACGGAGCATGTGTGGGGTGAGGAATGCTTGTTGGGGAAAGAGGGAACCCTTCCCAGAAACAGAAGTTGCAATCCTGTCACTCCAGCAGGAGCAACAAACTTAGTTTCTCTGGAGCATCCTATCATCTCCCTGCCTCAGTGCTTCCAACTTAGTTATGACTTCTCTTGCAACATAAGAACAGTCTGATCCCACCAGAACCCAGCCTCATATCAAAAAAAGGAACAACTTTCTTTCTTAGCAAAAAATGTTACAGAGTCTGGAGTAAGTTTTGTAAAAATGTTTCTTAGCAGTACATCTGTTGTCTTTTCTGAAGCATATGTCAGTCTATCTATGCAATCTATACAATCTATCTAAACTATCTTTTTCTCTCCACCTTTCTTTCTCCCTTTCTTTTTCTTTCTTTCCTTCCTTCCTTCTTTTCCCTTCGGCATTTCTAAATCAGGAGTTTCACTGCAGAATGCACATTTCAACTATCCTATTATTCTTGACAGAATATTGACGAACTGGATGGTCATGTCCATTTTCACATTGTTTTTCCCTACATTGCCTGGTGGTTAATGAGACACAAAGCACTCCATCTTTCATTATCAGTTAGCATGTTACACAAGTAATTGAGATTAGATTCATCTGATAAATGCGGAGATATGAAGTGTAGATTTATAAATCCGTGCCAGGCAGTCAGGTTTCCTTCACAGTAGTTGAAGGGAAATAGGTACTTCCAAGACACCACACTGAGAATTTTTAAATAGGTCAGGCAAATTGTTCCCAAGGAGGCCTCCGCTGGCCGTAAAGTGAGCCCAGGGTGGTTATTTCAGCTGTAGACATTGTAGATGTTTAAGAACGATGAAATGAACCCTGTCCTTGGTATCTGATCTGTTAGCTGAGTAACCTACAGAACTGCTTTATGAGCAGCTTCACATGATACTCTGCCAGAGGAAGCCCATGAGAGACACTCCATCCTCCCTTCCTCCTCTCTGCTCTGTGAGCACTAATTTGCTAGAAAGTGCCTTAGGCTCCAAAGAGCTGTCAGAGGCACAAAGCTTCTGCTCTGGTTGCCCAGCTCCCAGCCGCCTTCTGGACGTACAACAGCGTGGAAAAACTTCTTGCTTTTGAGTGAGTCTGTAAGTGCCTAAGTATATCTTTGCAGGCAGCTGCTTTTCACTGTCTTCAGAGAAGCTTAACTGCAGCAGGTTATAAGTCAGGCAATAGGAAATATTAAATACAGTTCTGAGTTTCAATAGATGTGCAGGAGGTCTTTCTAATCTTCCCTCCGAACCTTGAAACTTCCTTAGGTATTTCCTGCCATTTATGTTTAGCATTTTTTCAGTGAAGTGTCACGTGACAGAGCTTATTACTCTTGAATATTGGAAACTTCATCTGGTGACAAGCACTGACCAGAGGTCTGCCGTTCAAATGAAGTTGTCCTTTGGGACCAGAAGAAAATTAAATATATATACAGTGAGGGAGGGATTTTGTGTGTGTGAGTTAAAAAGACCTAGTCTTAGTATTCATTACTGACATACAGAGCAGTAGTGAAAGGAGTTAAAAGTGATCAGATCTGTTTTGCAATCTGCCATTGCACACCTCGCTAATTATAATGTAGCAAACATAACAAGAATCATAAAAAGAAGTGCCTATGTTGTGTAAGCGTATAACGGGTGGGCCTGCCTTTCTCGCAAGGAATTGGCCAGCTTCCATGATCCAGAATTTGTCATGATCAAAGTACATTTTGCAAAGAATGCAGA
This sequence comes from Crypturellus tataupa, assembly GCA_034781795.1. Classification (NCBI taxonomy): domain Eukaryota; kingdom Metazoa; phylum Chordata; class Aves; order Tinamiformes; family Tinamidae; genus Crypturellus; species Crypturellus tataupa. The sequence continues at coordinate 1,310,544 of JAWLRI010001085.1, forward strand.
AGATAATTTTGCTTAAAAATCAACTGCTGAAACAAACATCTAAGCATTCATTTATTTCTCGTATGGCAGCATTAAAATAATTGGCAACACTGCAGCAAGTGTAACAGTAAAATGTATTTGTGCTTCATGCTGCAACAAAATGATTTTAGTAGGGGACAGCACAACCTGAATGTCAATAAGGTACTGAGAACTGTGAAACATAACCACCACACCGTATTTGAGGTTTAGGATTTACTCAACTTACTACAAAATCAATAATGGGATCGTTTGTAACAAAATCTATTTGCTGAGAAGGAATGTCAGCCTAGATATTCATCACAGGAACAGGATAGTGCCAAAGCAAGGATACAAATGTAGGTCTTTTTACAGTGCACCAACTAATAGCTGACAGATTCAGAAGTGATGGACACTAGAAGGGCCTTAATGGGACCGTGGATGGGAAGATATGGAGTGTAAACATTCACATAACTACTGAAATACCTATAAGACCACATGTTTCCCAAGACTAGCTATACATACTACTCTCCTTCTTCTTTTCAAAATCTTTTCTGGCTCCTGGCAGAACTTTTTATAATTATTTAATTTTTCATGAGCATTTTTTCTTTCTCTGTCTTGATTATGATTTGGCTCATAGTCTCTCCAAATTAGAAGGTAAAGCCAAAGGTATTAGTGTTCAAAACACTTCAGTGATTTCCAGGGAAGGGTCATTCAGTTATGCTATCCAAAGTACTGTTCATCTTGAAGAAGTACAGATTCTACTTTTTCAAGGTGGGTATCACGAAATGGAAACACCTCAAATTGCTAGTTACTCAGGAAGCTTGCTCTTCAATCATCTTGTGTGACAGAGAGCTCTCATTTGAAGCATATAGATCTTTACCTTTTAGCAAGCTTTACTTAAAATAAAATTTGTTACTTTTAAGTTAATTTCTTCTATCCCTCTCAGTGTTCATTCTGTTCCTATATTTGTTCAATGAAAGCATGTGTCTAGAAATGTCTAGATGAAGAATTCAAACAGTCCCCATCCTACCCAAGAGTAACAACATTCTTCTAGGAAAGTTTCTTCTGACTCTTCTGGCTCAGATTTTGGATGCACATGCAGTTCCAGCATATTGGATTAAGCAGTGTCCCATTTGCTCCAAGATAAGGAATAGTCTTGCTCTCTCTCTGCCACCAGCCTGTGGCACTGTATGTGTGAAATGGGAAAGCTAATTTTGTTGTGATTCACTGTTCAAGGATGCACATTCTTCTGTGTGTCTTGACCTCCTTTAGTGTTTAGCATTGACCTAGATATCTCTTTATATTTAGGAGAGCCATGAGTGATTCTGACTCCTTCTGTTCATCTCCTGCATTCTGCCCCCACCTTGCTGTGTAGTCACCGGCAGATGGTAACCCCTACTTTTATTAAAAACCTGTAACAAGAGGTAAGAATATGACATCTACCTCTCTTGACTTGTTTCTATGTGGAGCCAAAGTCTGACAGCCCTGAAGAATAGCGACCGGACTGCTCATAACAATGCTTAATTTAGACACCATGGGAGGTGGTCTGAATATGGCTCCAGGATGATACAGCTTCTTATCGGAAGAAGAAATAGGCAATCTGAAAATGCTTCTCTTGTTTCAAGAGGAATATTAAGGTTCACGACTTTGATATAATGTTCACTCTGCACAAAAGAATAATATTCACTCTATTTAGGATTGATAGAAAGAATTTGAATTTCAGACTCCTATAGAAAGATTTTCCTTGCTATAGAGAAAAAAAACAAGCAATGGTGAGTTTTCCTGCCTTCTTAAGGAGAGCTAAACAGATGGTTTGATTTATGCAGTTGACAAAGTTGGCTTTTGGAAGATGCCGCTTGAAGCACCATAACAGAGTAGTAAAAGAGTAGGATACCGGTGGGTAAATATGTAAACTCAATCACATATCTTTAAACGACCAGCATAGCTCGATCACCTGTTGTCTGAACTTTATCACTGCAATTTAGAAGGCATAAGAGGATTTTTTTTTTTTTCAATGAATGTCTACTAAGATCAGGAATAAGTAGTAGTACTATCATTCTTCAGCAGTGGAAACATGACATCACAAATAAGGATGTATTTCTTTTGTATAGTGCAACTCACATCTGTCTAGCAATAGGCATTGACAACTACAAAAAAGAAAGTTAATGGTGATTACTAAGAAGTAAGTTCTTAAAGATGTAAATAGAAATTATATAGTCAAAAGTTAGAACAAATGAAAAAAAATCATCTGGATGAATGCTTTAAGCCTAGTAAGCTTGGAGAAGCTCCCTCTGATTGTTTGATACATTTTGGAGGAATGCAGTCCAGGAAACAAGATTCTGTCTAAGCACAGCTAAATAATACCCAGCAGTGATGAAAGGAAGGTCAAGGACAGCATATGACACAGACTTTTTCTTTAATCTTTTTCTATTGTGTCATTCTGTCTTTAGTAAAAATTTATTGCCTTTGCAAATCTTCTTGTGGTTTTATGTACTGGTTTTATGTACTGGTTATGTCTTGTTGAAGTAATATTTTTGGTAAGTATTGCACTCCCTCCCCATTCCTTCACCTTAATGTTATACTGATATTTGGTATGGTCAGGGACAGTGCAGAACTATATACTCCCAAAGAGCTCAAGTGTCTTGCAGGTTTACCCATACACTTTCTTTCTTGTGTGCAATATAATCCTTCCTCTTTACTGGTCAGTGTATGGGACATAAACAGGATCCTTTGTCCTCTGTAGCTGTGTGAAATATTTCAGCTTTCAGCGATTCATTATTGTGCACTAAAGAGAGGAAATTCACGGCCTTGAATGACTGATACCTTAAGATGAACAGCTTCTTACTTATAAAATCATTAGAAGAACAGTGACTAGGCATATGACAAAAAGAATTATTAACACAGAGTGAATATACAGTAGCCTGGAATTATTTCTTTTAGTTTTAGATATATAAACAAAGTGCACATATGAGGTTCCTAAACATACACACTCTTTAGAAAAGATCTCAAGATGTTATCTAATCCATTCTCTTACTTAAAGGCAGATGAACATTATCTTTGTTATTCCTGACAGATGCTCATAAAACTTGTTTTCAAAGGCCTCTACCTCCTCCCCAGGTGATTTATTACAGCTCTTTGTTATCTTTACTACTAAAATAATTTCTTTTTCCTAATAGCATTGGGGTCTTTCTCAATGTTATTTAAACTCATTACTTTTTGTCATGTCTGTCACAAACATGATGTCCCTGTCTGCTTTATATTTGACATTTTTACATTCTCTATCCCTGAACATATTGATCATTCTTCATGGATTTTTTTTTTTTTTTTTTTTTTTTTTAGATATAATGGAAGTTTTTTATATAAACCCATGCCTCCTGTTTTTGTTTTAAGTGTTTCCAGGTGGTAAATGTTCTTCTTGAAATATAGTCCTACAAACCAAACACCTGAGGTTAGGCCCTACAGGGCTAAGCAAGATGGCTGTGGACTATATTTTTGATTATATGACCTAATTTAATGACTGCTTCCCTCAGACTGAGTGAACAGAGAAATGCTTGCAAACCCTTCTGTTACTGTTGATAATTTTCCATTCACAGAAGTTTGTCCTTTAAAAAACATTTTTCTTGGAGATGAATTGAGGCAAAAGATTATCACAGATAGATACTAGCCAAATTAATTTAATTTGTGTAGTCTGAATCAGTGGGTGCAAATGCATTAAAAAAAACTTTGAGAAAATCACACAGCTTTTTGGTGAATCTGGCTAAGTGCTGCTTTCAGCAGTGAAAACCTAGACTTTGTACTGCCCCTTCTGAAGAGATGAATTAAATTTTGCTGCTATCAGCACCACCAGGCCATTTCTTGTGTGTTCCTGCTGGGTCATGTGACACAAATTGTCATTATATGGGTTTGGATGCCCTGTGTTCAGATCCTCTCACATTTTACCAAGTGTCATTGCATTTGGGCCAGCCTCAACCCATTGCATTCCCGAATGAGAGACCTGAAGATCCCCCTTCTATCAGGAGACCTAAGCTGAGTTTGTGAAAACCTGATGGAGCTGACTGCATCAACCCCTCCGGGATGCTGCAGCAGAGAAGTGTGCTAGAAGTACACCTGGGAAATGAGCATTGCTCCATTTCAGCAGTCCTGCTTGCACAGTTGTGGTAGCTGTTGGATGGGACAGATTCAGCTGTTGCAAGAGCTGCTCCAATTTACTCTGAGAGCTGAACTGCACCTGCCATCTCTGTGGGATGGAGGGAGATAATATGGCAGCAAGCACAGCAAGCAAACCTCCTTGAACCTGATGTTTATGTCATTTAACACAATTGCCATCAGAGAGGATTGGTTTTGCTGTGCTAATTTCTGCAGACATTTTACAGCTGCAGCATCTCATAATCTGAATTATAAAAGGGAATGGAAAACAGACAAATGATTTAATTAAGATCTTTAATGCTTCTCTTTAAAAAAAAAAAAGTAAAAAAAAAAGTTGAGGCTCAAAAGTCAGCAGCACACTTGAACAATAGGTTCTGCTTTCTATTTTTTCTTTTCTTTTTGAAGTGTTAGAAAGAGAAAGGCAGAGCTATAATGCTTGTATACATTACCACTTCTGCAGCTCTGACTGCCTTTATTTATGATGATCATTCCTCATGTCCAGTACTCTTGGAAGTCTTATCTATCCTATCTATCACCAGAGGTGCTTCTTTGTGACAAATATGCTTCAGAGGATAAATCAAATATTATTGAGCTGTCACTGCTTACAGGTAGTTTGGAAGATCTTCCCTCACAGATTAAATCTTCTCTTACCTTTGGATATTTTAGAAGACTCTTACACTGGGATTGAGTTCAGGTCAATAGTTGCAAAAACTTCCATCTGGAGTTGCAAATTTTGCCAGTTACATCTATAGGGCATTTTTCAATATCCACTTAATTATGAGGCAGGAAAAACTGACTTTTCCAACACTTTCAGATGTATTCACTTGTAGACTCCACTGAGAATGTGAAAATTGGGAAAACAAGATGGGGATCATCAATAATGACTAGAATCTTAATTCCAAAGCTGATTTTATATGGAGAACAGCAGAGTATTGACACTTTCAGGTCGAAGTATTTGGTCCTAGACCGGTGGGAGAACTTAGCAATATGTTTGATAGAAGGCATGAAAAGGAACACCTATTCTGATTTCACTTCCAGTTCTTATTTCTGCCTTTTTATTTAGCTTGATCTGGACATCTATGTGCCTCGGTCACAGCTGAATCACCTGCCCTCTTGACAGCTATGTCAGTACCCAAGATTTTATTATGGTGGATTTGTTTTAATGCTGAACACCTGCACAATTTCTGTCAGAAAGAGCTAGAGCTCCTTCTTAATGAACCCCAAGTCAGATGATGTCTTTCCTCTCCCACACTACTCTTTATAACTCCTTGGCTCCTAGTATTGCATACAAATCAATTTTGCTGTTCCAGACATTTTTGCTTTATTTTGTTTTCCCTGGATACCTCCAGTAGATGACCATCTTTTCTTCTTCTCAAATTTTCAGAAATCTGCTTTGTGCAAACTTCAAACCCTAGAGACAGATGCTTCTTGCAGAGGACTGGCATGTGAGCCTTCAGATGCTGCCAGCCTTAGCCCTCAGTGCAGGAGTCAGTTACCACTTTCAGTGTATGAGCACAGACACAGTTCAGTACACATATGTCCAGCCCTCAGGACACAAACAGAAGCAAAGGGTCTCTGTCTCTCCCTGCTCCTGTAATTTTTGAGTCATCAGATTTCAGATGATAAGTGTTAGAAAGTAATCTTTCTCACCTCTGGAAATCTCTCTCCTCAACTGACACACTTTTCACTTTCTGTTATTTCTATTGACCCTACATGCTGGACTGCTGTATTATATGTGACCGTAGTAGGTCACTACTATGGTAAGAACTATGTCTATTAAGAATTTCTTCAACAAGAAATGTCATCTTCAGTTCTCAGTGACTGGAAATTTCGTTAGCCCGGGGGGGGGGGGGGGGGGGGGGGGGGGGGGGGGGGGGGGGGGGGGGGGGGGGGGGGGGGGGGGGGGGGGGG
>JAWLRI010001085.1:1316697-1349407 GCA_034781795.1 Crypturellus tataupa
AGGAGAGGAGAGGAGAGGAGAGGAGAGGAGAGGAGAGGAGAGGGAAACTGAGTAGAATATTCTCAAAAAAATCTCATTTAAAGGTATTTATTTATGAGACTACACAGACATATATCTGCATGTGTATAAGATTATATACATGTATGCTTTATTATGCATATATATATATAAACACCCTTATAAATTATACAAAATACAACTGCTTATATATATAAAAAAATAAAGCTCCCACTTCTAAATAACTCTTTGAATGTAATAGGTTCTAGTATACTAGTATAGTGATATCCCTGAGAGCCACTTATCAAAAGATTAATATCCATGCTGATTTGTGTGTGTATGTGACCTGATTTCCGATGATCAGGTTTCATCAGAGACATCAGTTCCTGTATTGACTATGCTATGAATCTAAGTAAGCAATTTTTGACCCTTTCCCAAGAATACCTTCTTAAAACTAATTAGCTAGTTTCCAGAAATTAAAAATAAAATTTAAAATCACTTTTCCTGCACATATTTCTGCAATAATTGAGGTGCTAATGGCTAGGGACCAGTATAATTCAAGTGAAGGATAATAAAACTTGTGCTGTACAGCTGAGACCTTTTTGGTCTGGAGCCTTGAACAATCATCTCAGAAAAGAGTGTCATTTATACCTTAAAACTGAGTTTTGCATTATCATGGTGTGCTGTCATTTCTGTAGAGTCTTAAGGGTTCACAGCTAGAAGCAACTTGATTTTGCTGTTCTGTATTTTGTTTTCCAGATTTTGCTGTCCATAGTTTCCAGTAATGTTTCCAATCAGAAAGCTTAACAAGCGACCTGATTCCTCACAGCATCTGGCTTGACTGACGATGCTCTTGGGAAGTTTGTTTGGCTGTTTTCACCTAGACTTTAGATGTTTAACTAGGTTTGCTGATCATTGCAGGAGGCTCGTGTAGTAGCTCTGGCACCTGATTGGCACCAGTTGCTGGTCCATGTATGAACAGCAGTTTGCTGCAAGTTACACTAATGTATCCTTGACTGTGTGTGTAAGAACTCCTGATCCATAATTGAAACAATGAAAACCCTGCTTCCTCGTATGTTTTAAAATGTTGTAAATGGAAGCCGGTACAGGGAAACTGCTGTCTGGACACAACATTTTTTGCTGTTAGACCATTAACTGACTACTGAAAAAATCCATGCCTATCCTCCTGTTTTTGGTCTCCTAGTGCAGTTATAAAACTATACAGTGGTATAAACTGTAAATAAACAATAGAATAGGTGCTGGAAAGCCACTATTGAACGAGGAATCATGTTTCTTTAGGTTTAACATGTTGGTCCAATTCCCAGACAGCTGATTTTGCTTTGAGTATTAAGAAAGGAGCAATTGTTTGGCTCAGCCTTTTGCTCTGTGGTCAGGCAGGATGCAGCACAACAGGATGCTGGTCCACGACTAGGGCTGCAAACAGCAATGATTGATCTTAACTCCATCTCCATGCCTGTGGTGGGCTTCAGCAATAATTGCTGTATCTATGCCAAAAGATTTACAAAGGTCAAAATCCAAAGGGAAAGACGGACTCCTGTCCCTGCTACCGGAAGAGTGATTGCTATTAGTAGCTCCAATAATGGCAAAAGTGCTGAGCTTGCTTTTTTTGGTCCCGCCTTAAAAACTTGATTATGTTTTGCAGGCGTGAATGCTTCACTGACAGGTGCTGCATGCTGATGACAGTCATTTTTCTTCCCATTTGATGTTGACCATTGCAGCTGTCCTTGTAAAAATAACCAACAATCTCATTACAGTTTCAGGAACATTTTTGCACAACAACAAAAAGGGCTCAAAGGGATGTACTTCCTTCAGCGCCAATGCGCTGGCAGTTGCTGTAGTGGTGGAGAGTGAAATAGGTGGGTGAACAATTGCTCTTGGTCAAATGGCCACCATCCCAAAGTGGCAGAGACACGGGCAATCTGGAAAGCATGAGGCCTGCAGACAGCTTGCAGGCATGCAGGCAGGATGCCAAGGCTACTGGCAGGGCTATTCTGCCTTTCCATTTAGGCCACAGCTGCTCTCATCAGTGCTGGCCAGTCAGGAACGGGGCATCCCACACACAGGGAATGAGTTGAGGCTGATGGCACATAGTATTGCTCGTAATTATCCCTGCCCCCTTGATGTCTGTGGCTTGCTATGCCCTCTTGCCCTACCAGCTCCAGTGGCCTGCGTCATCTGTGGTCTTGACAGCTCAACATCTGTTTTGTGCAGGACGGACCATGTCATCCCTCACTCCCATTGACTCTGCATATGTAGGAAAACATATCTGACGCTACCTCTGGGATGGACATGGCCCTTGCCTCACCTCTGTAGGTGCAGAAGTGGTAGAGCAGGTCTTGCTGCTAGATGGCGGCTCCTGGAGAGTCAAGCAATCCTGATTAACCGAGTGCATACCTATCAATTTCCTTGGTTAAAATTCCCACTGCTTAGCTATAAAGCTTAAACAAGAGCCCAGTGATTACACATGTGAACAGTAAATGCTGCCAACACTGCTTCAGTCTAACCAGGGACCATACTTCCTAAAAATATTAATTAAAATATTAATTAGTATTTTTGCTTGTGCAAAATTTCAATAACCTGAAGAAACAGGAAGGAAATGCCTCCTCAAGCCCAGTAGTCCTCCAGACCCCTTGGGGTTGTGGCAGAAGATCTGCAGGTACCTCTAGATCAAATGGAGGTGAGACACCTGGTCCCAAGAGCAGCTGCAGACTTCAGATATTGCAGACAGAAGGAGGAAGAGAGAGAGGATTTCCCTCCAGAGAAACACAGTTTGGAAAGCTCTTGGGCCCTGATGATTAAATAAAAATGAGAAAGCATTCTCTGACCCACTGGAATTCAATTGCCTTTTCAGACTTCTTCCCTAAATGTTGACAGAATTACAGATCAGTGGCTGCTCACTGAGACATGGCACTATTTTCCCCCGCAAGGTAGAGCCGTGTTCGTCTGGATGCACTTCTAACTCACTCTGTTTATTAGACAAGTTGGCCTTGTGTAACTAAAGCAATTGAGTTACATAGTGCAAATCCTTGGATACTCGCAAACCAGTTTAAAATGACATTTATATTGACTGATTTCAAAGGGTAAGTTACTCGCTTCAGCTAACCAGATAAAAGTGAAGCTTAAACTAGTGTAAACATCCCTTTATTGGATGTTTACATTCTTATAACTACGTTAACATTGAATTGACTTGGTTGCTCTGCTGCTGTGTTTCAGGCATAAGAAACCCACCTAATCCTTGGGACTTATCATCACTGATGTCTGATAGCTTCAAAAAAGGGCAGGCAGAGCCTTAGCAAATGGTTAGAAATAAATTGGACAGGGTATTTTTCCTTGCAATCATGTTTTCTTCCAAATGTCTGTTTCTATTTCTAGTCATGTAACCTGTTTATGACTCTCCCTCATATTTGATACACAGTGCACCAAAAAAGCAAAACATTTCATTCAGCCTTTGTCTATTTGCAGACCTCTAATGCTTTTCCAAATGCAGGTACACGGAGCTTGTTGTTCTAGGGAAAATCATTTTCTTCACTGCCCCTCTGCTTTTTCCTGGCACAAGGACTGAATGGCATTTTGTATTCCCTTTCACCTCCCTCTCCTTCTCTGCATTCCTTCTTTCAAATCAAATGTTTGATAAACATTTGATAAATGTTTATCAAATTTATCTTGCACTCTCTGTTTGCTCTTTCCCACTCCTATGTTTTAACAGTCTTTTCCCTGATTCCCCCATATCCTTGTCTTTCGGGGCAGTTCTACCTTTATTCCTTCTCCCTGTGTGCTGGAACAAAATAGAGCTATCAATCAGGCTGGTATGGAGCCCTTGGGTCCAGGCAGGAAAATGGGTGAGAAAGGGTTGGGGTAGAGTCATATTTCAATAAATACACAAAAAGAAAAGGAACAGTTCTACACCAATACTGTAAGATGCAGTAGATCACACCATGGGGAATACCCTGTGCTGTGTTCTCTAGGTGTCCCTGCTGGAGCAGTGGGGTTGGACTAGGTGATCTCTAGAGGTCCCTTCCAACCTCAACCATTCTGGGATTCTCTGTGAAAGTCACTGCTGACTGGAAGCAGTGGCTTGGTAAAGAGAGGAATAGATTCAGCTACAGGTCTCTGGAAATCCTGCTGAGTCCTTGTTTAACATAATGATATTAGGTCACTTTTTCTGTTAACAATCACCTTGAAAATGACATTTTCTTTCAGAATCAGAAGAATTTATCAAAAAAAAATATGATGAATATATATATATATATTTCTCCTGTAAAATATGCTCAATGAACAATAATCTCCCCCCCTTTTTTTTCCTGATATTTCTGGGATTAAACCTGATTTTTTGGGGGTAAAGTTGGGTCCCTGTTGTCTTAAGCAGCAACATTTACAAAGGGGAAATTTATGTCATCTACTCTTAGCCACTAAAAATAAGTCTTTATTTCTATATTCATCCTCTAGACAATCTATATAATCAATAGAAAGACTTAGGTGCCTTCAGAAAGTTGGTCATTTCACCTCACAAAGGACATTTAAGATAATCTAAACACATTCTTGTAGAAAAGTGTGTATGTTACATTTCTGGCAGTTATAAGTGCATAGCTGGTTACTTCATGAGGAATGTGTAAATTTGGAGGAGAGAAATTACATCCTAAATTTCTAAAAGTCCTCTTTAATCTAATGTTGTTCCATTCATTCGGATTGCAATTTCAGAACATGTAGTCTCATGGATTTTCTGGTATGGCAGCAGAGGAGAGCAAAAAAAAAAACAAAAAAAAAAAAACAGACCTAATGCAATAACTAGCCCTTTGTCTATAAGCCAGCTTCATTTCGGGACTAACTTCACATATTAGTAGGCAAAGTACTCAAAGGAGAAGATTTTCTATTCACCTCCTCTGGTTTTACCAGAGCATCGAGAACAGAATACCATTCTAAGCTTATTAACAGAGAAGCCATTAGGTTTATGCAGTCATTTATCAGAACTAACATACACTTTAATCCTTTTACGTAAAAGCTGCAGAGTTCTGCTCTACTTGTCCATGCAAGTTTTTATAACAGCAAGGTGTTCCTGCTTGCCATTCTGCATTGATTTCATCTTTTTTTTTTTTTTTCCTTTTTATTGACTTTTTGAATTGCTTGGCAAGTTTGTTTATTTTTTTTTTAATTTAACTTTCCACAATGTGAGCTTTCTTTCCAAGTCCTATAACTTGCCTTTTGTCACTACAAGACTTCATACCTTTTTCTATATATATTCCCCTTTTTCAATTAGGCAAAGGGAAGTGGGCCAAGACAGACCAGTAGAGGGTTTCATTCCAGCAGAGGATTTCATTCATTTCATTTACCACTATCTTTATTTCTTGTTTCTCTTGCAGACAAGATACTTTAGTAAATGTACCTTTAATCTTGATCTATATATGTAATCCTTTTCATCCCATTTATTTAATTTATTTCCTGTATTCCCACTTATTCCATGGCTTTTGGTGAGTCCTGTGGGCCATCTCACCTTTATTTAATGTCATTATTAAGATATTTCTCTGGGCTATTGTAAAGCATAGGGAAAGACCATCATTCTGAAATAAAGGCCTCTTGAAAAAAAAGGCATCTATTCTATGCCTAACGTGTTACTTTGCTTACAAGATGTTGTAATTATAATGTGGTATTATTATTATTATCACTGTGATTATTTTAAAAAGCAGCATATCTTCACTAAAGCAATTTTTGCCTAAGCACATATAAGATAGAAAGGAAAGGAAAATCATCTTAAAGAGAAATCTAATTTGTCTCTAATGGTAGGTATAGGTTAATTAATAAGGTCAAATGTTTGGCAAATAGCATGTTATCTAATATGCTGTGTAAAAATGTCTCTTTAATTGATGATGTATTTGAAACAGCTTATAATGTCCTTCACAATAGCAACTGTGACTGTAAAGAGGTCCTGGCAACATAGCTAATAAAAATACTACAAGAAAACTTCAGTTTTGGGATCATGCCCAGGTTTTTGACAGCTATATTCATCAAGTAAAGGTTGAGAGGTAGGAAACAGCTTTAAGAAATAATGAGAAACTAGAAATAAGATATTCATCTTATCACAATTTAGTTAGAGGAAGCTGGTTATAAGCCAGGATTTGAAATTGGAGATGCAGAAATTAATGGCCGAAAGTGATAACGGCTGTAAATCACATGCATTTACATGCCATCAGTCTTGTCATACTGGGGGACTGTGGTGTGATTGACAAGTGAAAAAGTATTAATTTGTAAGGATCAAGATTTTAGAGATAACAGAATTTGATTATCTGACTCACCAAACCTATGGAACAGAAGTATTTAAATGACATAAGAGTGAAGCATAATGAGACAGAAAATAGGTTTGAAGAAACCTAAGAACCTAGGACTGCTCAAAGCCTCTTGCTGTACTGCCATATACTTATTGCTATGCTCAAGGTTAAATAATATGAAGGATTAGCTCATTCCTTTCTCTTTGAACAAACTGTTGCTTTTCATTGCTTCTTTTTTTTATGCTTTTCCTTCTCTGATTCTCCATAGCCTGAATTCTGCATCTTGTCTCTTGCCTCCTCTATTCCGCTATGAATATTTGTTATTCTGTGTCTCTCCTTGAGCCTCAGATAGTCTCATCAACAACCTGGGCAGGATTGTTTTCCTTAAGCTTATTTGCTGCCAAGCACACATTTTAGCCTGTTTTGTTGTAATGTTGTATGCTCTGTTACACTCTGATTTCACTGTGTACAGTGAAAGTCTTCTAGCTGTGCGTGCTCTTACTCTGTCCTCAAAATTGGGGTTGGACAAATGGCTGAGAGACTCTGAAAGATTAACTGAAAGCTGGGATTCACAAGATCTTTTGCTTCCCCTTTCTTTTATTCCTGTGATGGAAACAGTTAACGATAGGAAATGGGTGTTATCCCTCACAGGGAATCTGCAGCAGGCACCAGTTCACTGTTTCACCACCATACTTTAGAGAAGATGGACCATGATGTCACCTGGCCTCTGATGTTTTTCGGCTTTCCTCCATTCATTGTGTAACTATATTTTACTTGCCACTCCGGCCTTCAAGTGGGAGTCTTTGATTGTTCTTTGCATATCCAGATCTTTGTTGCTTCTTTCTCCTTAATGCTCCTCTCACAAAATGTTTTCTAACTACAAGAATCAGCAAAAAAGTAACAGAAAGACAAGAGTTCCTGGTCATAAAAATTTGATAAAGGGACTGAGAGCTTAGTTTGCAACTTGCACGTTAATTGCAATTATCAATTATCAATTGCAATTGCAATAGTATCTTTTGTAGCTATTTATTAAAATAAATGGTCTGTTTACTTTTAAACACATTGACATTTTGAAGATATTAATATGTTAAGATATTGTACAGCACTATGGACTCCTTTGATGTCCAGTAACTTTTGTGGGATTTGTCCTGACATTTATTTGTGTGTCATGGGTCCATAAACATGTCCAGGTTCCTGTAGAATATTCACATTCTGCGTATGTGATCGGCACCACAGAGGCAAGAATAGGATGCAGGACGGTGCAGCCCAGAGAAGAGGGGTTTATTCTGAGGTGTTCCCCAAGAGTTAAGGAACCCTGAGTGCACCATGGCCAGAATCTGTGAGTTTTCTGTAGTCCTCCAATGAACCCATGAGTGCCAAGCAAACCTAGCCAGCAAAGGGTAAGTGACACCACAGACTCACACTAGGTACAGCATTAGGTACTGTGGAACTTTGCACTGAGTAATGTGTTGAACATGTGTACCACTACCTGTTGAACATCCTTTGCTATGTGTACTGTTATCTATTGACCATGCTGTGGAGTATCCTGTGGAGCATCCTGTTGGTATCCATACTGTTGTCAACTAAGGCCATCTGTTCTATTGTGTAACTGCAGTTTGGCACTGATCGATTGGATAATGAACTAACCATGGGAAGGATAAAAGAAAAGAAAGACAGGAAAGAAAGATAAAAGATAAGAAAAAAGGATAAAAGAAAAGAAAGGATAAATGAAAGATATAGGAAAGCAAGCCACATACCTCTGTATGGACTCGGACGTTATCTGGCCTGAGGACCTGACAATCCAGTGGGGACACCCTTCATCTTAACAGAGCTTGAATGTGCTGAAAATTGTGTGGAGAAAACTATAGTGGAGGGTGACCCGTGAGGAAAAGGAAAGGGCAAGCAGGGTCATTGTATGGTGTGTCTAAGAACAGTCACTGTATTGTGCACCTGTGGCTTAACCATAAAGCTCTGAAATGTGTATTCTACTTTTAGTACTTAACTATACTTTTTAGCTTTGTAGACTGCCTAATGTTAATTGTTTAGTGTTGTCCAGTGTCTGTCATGTCTGTAGAGCTGCTTAGCTCTAATAAATTGTTATACTTGACTAATTACATTCTCCCGAGTTCAGTGGGACTAACGCCAGAATCCAAAAGAATCCAGAACACTCTTCTGTTTGCACTGACCAATAGACCATCCACAAGACCCTTCTTGAAATCCAGTTTTGAAATGATCATTTCAAAATGACTTTTTGAAAAGCTTGTTTCTGCAGTACTCTGAGACAGTAGGTGTGCATGGCTTTGTGTATGGCTTGTGCTACATGCTGTAATACATCATGCCATGCTGAACCATTAGTGTTGAAATGTGCATTGTGATAAGGGACATTATGTCACCCTTGCAAGTACTGAAGGCTAAGAGAAAATTCACATTACTTGTCTTACCCCACGCTTGTAGTTAGCCGTCTTCTGATTGCTCACTGGCATAATGAAGTCCTAAAAAATACTCAGCACTTGTATTCTGTGCCGTCAGCTAAAGAGCTCAAGTAGTTAGAGAAGAATCTAAACAACAAATAGGCTTAGACTCAAATCCTTCCTCTGGTCCTGACTCCCCAAGTGAATTGGGACATCTTGCATAGTTTTTATTTCTGTGCTTCTGTTTCTTTAATTCAAAAATAAAGTTCTTACATGCTACAGAGTAACTGTGAGAATAATAAGGTGAACTTTTTTATAAGCAAGACACATAGGTAAGAATCTTTTCCAAAGCAGGTCATCAGTGATCAAGAAATACAAAGACTGAACAAAAGCTATATAATAAGCAAATTCAGCTTTGACATATTTTTATTTCTTTCTGAACAAAATTCTAGAAGTTTAGACATTCAGATACTGAAGTAATGAAGACACTGGGAGCACTGAAGGGTGACAAGAGTTGCTGCTTCTATTGATGTGAGTGTGGGACAGAATATGGTGATGAAATAAAGTTTTTAACATCAAGTTTGAAAGTAACAGCAGTTCACACAATTAAGCTGGTGACTCAGTGAATTGCATCTTTTAAAAATTCCCCAGCTTTGACACATCATGGGGTGACTTTGTATCCTACTGTTTTCTCATCCTTGTTGATATCTTGAATTAGCCAAGCATCTGTTACCCCAAAGAAATCAGAAATCTGTTTTAATGTGGTTGTTTTCAAGACTGCAGTGTGTTCTGATTGTTCTTTGTATTAAAGAAGAAAGCATTCAGTTTTATTCCATTTCTTGCTTTGCTGCAAAAGAAAATTATTTGTTCCTTTCACTACTATTCTTTATATAGTACAATAAGGTTTACCTATAAGCAGTTTCTATCAAAGCTTTTCCTTATCTACTTTCAAATCTTTATAAGAAAAAAAAATTATTACATTCGGAAGAGAAGTGTTCTGAAATTTATAGCCATTGAACTATTTTCTTTACCTTTTACTGCATTACATTTTTGGGGAAGTAGTAATGATAAGGATTTTTTTTCCTACAAAACGTGACTTTTTATGACCAAATAACCTAGCTATATAAAAATGCATCCTTGAAACATGCTCAATTTAATGACATTTTTGAGAGGATGGCTTCTTTCCAGGTCCAGCATGACTTAATGGTATTAACTCCCAGTTCATGATCAAGAAAAAAAAAGAAGAATGGGAAAAGAAAAAAGAGTGAGAACAAGATTTTGTCTGAGATTTAAGTGTATGAATTTGGAACAATTCTAGGGAAATTAATGGAGTCTCTCCAGATTTACTTAGCATATCTGAAAACTGCTGGATAGGCATAGAACTTATATCCTTGTGGCAGTCTGGGGAAGAATGCTAAACTTTTAGTACATATTGAAATTAATGGTGTTGGTAGACATTGATACCTTCTGAAAAAGTATCCTGTGCTTTTGATTAGTAATGTATGTATGGCTCACTACTTTGTTTTAACAAGCTCTGAGATCTAGAACACTATAAATGCTCATGGGTCATCGGGTTTGATTCTGGTGTCCCCTGCCTAATGGGAACATGAATTATTTCCAAAGGTTGCAAATGATTTATATTCATGACCTCTCAATAGGAGGTGAGATTAGAATTAGAATTAGTTTAAAGAAACTCCATGCCAACAGCCAGATAATGAAGTCAGTCAACTCCATATATTTCTTGCCTAATTGAAACCCATAATACCCCATCACAGAAGATCTGTCAGTGTCCAAGATAAAAATCTGTTAATGAAAATATATATGAGGAACCTGAAGTTTTTACAGTTATTGTTGCTTTTGCTTGTTTTGGGTTTTTTTTTTTTTTTTTGGTAAAACATTGAAGAGATAATTGCAAAATGCTTCCCTAATACATATAAGCGTGCCAAGCTGCTGGATCCAGCAGTGATTCTGGTATTCAATAATGCTATACAACTGCTCTGATTCCACCACCTTCTCCAAAATATATTTTTGGATTTGCAATCTCTAGCCAATTGGGAATCATCTTAGAATAAGACATATCTTATTACTTTAAAATAAAGCCTTAAAAGCTAAATCTTATTTACCAGGTATACAGTGTGATAGGGACTTTAACTGCTGTTATATTTCTAACAGATGTTATATTTCTAGTCACTTTGTAAGTTGCAAGAAAAGAATTTTAAGAAAAACTGCACAAACCTGTCAGCAGTAATGCTAATTGATGCATAACACAGTGATGAAATGGATTTTTTTTTCTTCTAGCCTCACAAATTTGGAATACATTTTTTTTCCTACTGGGAATTATTGCTATTTACAGAAGAAACTCTGGAGACCGTTGTCTGAGGATGTAGAATGAGAGACTTTTTCAAACTCAAGATTATCCACTTAATATAGTTGCTTACTTCTAATGCATTATTTAAAAGCATTTTCTGATGCTTATAATTAATTTTAAGTGATTTTTTTTTTACTAGGAACTACATCCACAGAGCTTATTGGGAATTGATTTGTGTAATCCATGCAGATATCACTAATTCGAATTTTACTTACAAACTTGTGGGAGTACCTTTCAGCTTTAGTTACCCAAACTGTTCTTTATACTAATCTCGATATTCTGCCTTTCTGCTGTTCAAAGCCTTTAGCAGACATTTTGCCTGACTACTTCCATCAAATGGCATGCTCTGCTGAAACAACCTAATATATGTTATTGAATCATCTAGTAAGCACTGACTTACCAGGTAGAAATTCAGCGTAGACTACTCACATCCTGTTCTATCCTCTGAGTTAGCTGAGATGTGGTTTGATGAGTATTTTTGGCTGGAATATTTGGATGCTGCTGATGGTTTAGAATATATTCAAGGCATAGCCCTAGCTGGGTCTCAACATGTCCTCAGAGTGAAAGCTGAAGTGCAAGACATTTATTTAACATGAAACTGCCTATGCTTAATACTGGTAGAGCATTTAATATATTGCTTAGTGCTGGTTGCTTTCAGAACACTATCTCATTTTGGATACTGCAACTTCTAGGAAGACAAAGAGAAATCAGGTACTTGATATTCATTAGTCACTTTGCTCAGTCCACACACTGCAAGTCGTACGTGCGAGAACCTATGCAGAATAGGAGAGGTGTCAATGTTCACAGCTGTCCCTTGCCATTTAATCATTCAAGGGGAGAGAGGTTACTTGCAGACTGAAGTTGAGAACTTGTGATCAAGTTGTATATATATTGCTATTTCACAAGATAATATTGTTAAAAATTTGCCAATCAGACAAACTATTTAACCACAAAATGTGTTATTATGACTATTAGTGTTTAAAAGCACTTTTTTTTTTTTTTTCTCACAGTATAACAGCACAAGCTGCTCGTTATACCCAGTCTACAAAATCTAATAATAAATTCAAACTGGGACAATATAAAAGCTAAAGATGAAAAAAGTATAGTCTTTGATACAGATCTACCACAAATTATCTTACTAAAGAACTGGTTGCGAAACACTCATGCTATAAGCTATGTTGAGAATAAAAACCATCACGCAAGCCTTCCCTGATGTCCTCCCATCATCCCATCATTTTCTAAGGACTTGTGTTTTTAAATATGATTAGAAAACATAGAAATACTTCTCAACAATGTAGTACTATCTAGAAACTAACTCAGTGAGAAACATCAAGCCTAGCACTGATTTATGATGTCTTGGTTTTGGATGTGAAGCAAAACATTACATGTGTCTTGGAAAGTCATATACTGGGACTGTCTTTTAAAGGATTAAAGAAGAAGCTACAAATAATGCAAAATAAGTATGTAGTTAATCTCAAAGGACAGAACTGGCTTGTGAACAGGGGAATCTTTCTTGGCCCTTAGATTTTTTTTTTTTTTTTCATGTTGTGAGACTATTTTGCACTTATATAGAAAGGCTGGGAGAAAAGAACATCCTCTTCTTGTCCTGACTGGGCAATAGGGACTGTTCTGGAAAGGTGCTAATTGCTGTGCACTGTAGGATAAGGACACTTGAGATCCTCATTTGGATCTTAGTCACAGCAAAGGTATGGTAGAAATGGTCTTAAGCACCCAAGAAGATAAACAGGATTTAGAATGTCAGAAATGTTGGAGAGTCCATGTCAAAATCCCTGTTGTTGCATGTTTTTTATTGTTCTTGGGCTGCTTGCATTTTAATTTCACCATTGAAACATAATGTAGATGTATACAACCTTTCTCTTTCCACTGCAGTTGTTAATTATTTTTATCATCTAATTTATTTACCATTCCTTTCTTAATTTGATTAGAATGGAGCTCTTCAGGCAGTTTCCAAAAAAACAGGAAAAGTGTAATTGAGAGGGCACGAATAGGAATGCGGGCATGTGTTCATATCAGCCTGTCCTTGCTTCCTTGATTCAAGCATGTGCATTCACAGGGGGAAGGTTACTCCAGCTTCATGTCCTTCACATCCTGGGGTAATGTTCTTGTTCTGAGGATAGGGTTGTCAGGCTCATGGCTGTGCCATGCAGAAGGCAGTTTTGGAACGTTTGGATGCTACTTAGGATGCCCATGAATTGCTACCAGGGGAAGAGTCAATTTTCATCTGAAGAAAGAAAATATTGGAAGGGAGAATGTAGCATCTGCATACCCTATAACACCAGAAAATACTTTCTTCCTATATTATGTACAGAAGGGGAAGAAATGGGATGCTTCCCTGTATCCTTAGGTTCCTTGGTCTAGTGATTTTCTCCAATCCGGTAAGAAAGAACGGGCACAAACTACTTCTCTCCTGTTCTAAAGACTCTTCAGGCTCCACTGAAATCGACAAAGTGACCTCCATCAATTGTAAATGTCTTTAAAAGATGTCCCAAAGACATAGGATTGGAATAATGGTGCATTTTGTTTAAGGTGTTAGAATGGGTTTCAAAAAAACCCCTAGATTTAGCTTCTTGATGGCTCCGGACAAATATCTCATCTCTGCTGTTCTATACTGAGGGCAAAACGGCTCTAAGTCATGTCAAAATCCTTACAAGGATAAATCCATAAAATCTCAGGATGCACTGACATATATTGCCATGGGGACTATATTGATAGATAAAAGCCACTGCACTATCAACAAATGTCTTATTGGTACATATAAAAATTGATGAGCTTTTCTTACTCTGTTGGGTGTCCTCAAAAACAGGAGAATTGTAACTCATCTCTGCTAGTTATTTAATTGTGAGCTGAATTTTCTAAGTGTAAAAATTGTAGCGTAGAATACTCATGTATGCATTAAATAAAAAAAAAGGACTTGCTCTACCAATTCGAATAGAAGTCTTTGTCCTTGCCTAGCAGGTTGTGAGTTTGCTAATATTTATTATTGGAAGGAACCAGACCAGAAAATAGTTATACTGGTTTGTGAGCAACATGGAATACTATTTATGAAGAATTTCAGACACGTTCCACAAGCCCGTCCTCCATGAGGTCTGAAATTGAAGTAGCTGTCTCATCTTTTGAAGTCCAACAAAGTGTTTTGTATTGTTCCTGATAATGGCTGGGAATATGTGCAACAAAAAGATATCATTTTCAGCATGAATTGTGAGGGTTTTTTCTTTCTTTTCTATTTTAAACAAGACTGACAGCCAAGAAATAAACCCTCTAATCCGTCAGAGAGGATATCAAGCTACACCACAATGTCTAGCAAAGAAGCAACCAAAATATTTTGAAAAGAATGAAGTGATGTGACAGATTGGGTACATTGAAAGGATGTTCTATTTGCAAAAGTGTGCGTTACAGCAAATTACCAATGAAAAGTCAGGAAATCATTTATTGATCTGAATCTACTAAATAATAAATTCCATAATAAATTCCTATGACCTACACAGAAAGTATTGCCCAAAATATGTATTTTTTTAATGTTTGTCTAACTTTAACAAATGTTTAAAAGCACATCTCTAGATGTAAGAAGCTCTTTTACATTTATTCTGCAAGAGGAACATCATGAACCGTAAATTTTTTGTGGGCAGGTGACAGACTGGACGACTGTAATTTTAATGAATATAAATAAGGCTGAGTTTATGGCAGATTGACTTAAGATATTGTATCTTACTGCATATGCCTTTATTGCTGCCTAATTAGCTTACCACTTACCACAACTGGGACATCACTGTCTAATATTCTAGATCCAGCCTGTAGTCCCTCAGTACTTCTTTACTGGGTCTAAGCAGGATCCAGACCATATTGTTCTCTGTAAACACACAATTCAAATTCTCACACATTTAAATTCTCCACTTGAACATCTCTTTATGATTTTTCTCCAATATTTTCCTTTCATCTTACATGTCTTGAATTATGAGTTTCAGGTAGAAGCTGAAAGACAACAGGCAAGTATAGCACTCTTTCATGACCAAAATAGAGCGTGTGGTTTGGTATAGACAGATAGGATGGCAGTCATCTGACAAAATTCAGACATCTATAGATATCTTTCTCTGAGGTGCTTATCTAGACCGCTTTGCAATCATTGGCGAAAAATAAGTACTTCTCAAGCAGAAGTCATCATATTTAATGGTAGAGATGTAAAGTAGGTCATGGAACTGTATCCTAGAACTGCTTCACTCTCTCCATTTGCTGTAACTAGACCCAGAGGACTATCTCCCAGGCATATGGGTGAGATGAATCCCTTTAACAATATACACATGCTTGCTTTCCTGTACTGCACAAAACCCTAGCGGAGGCCAGAGTCATTTCACTGAAGCCTATGGTGAAGGTGCAGCAATCTGGCCTAGCAGTAACAGCATTTAAAAATGCTCCCTGCTCCTGGGAAACTCCTCTCCTACTGCTGCTGCCCCTCCTGGGAGCTGCACTGTTTGCGCCTGCTGTAGCAGGAGACTTCTCCGCCTCATAAGAATCATGTGGCAGGCCTGGGCATCCCTTCCCCTGTGGGAAAAAAAAAAAACAAGTGTTGTTCTGGATTTTGTTATGACCCTCTTTCCTCAAACCACTTTATATTTCACTTCATAGTTCCCACCTAATGTTTACTTTAGACAAGTCTTTCTACTGAGTATGTGTTGACTGTATGAGGGGCAGAAGAAGCTGTGATGTGGTTGAAGGTGCACTACTGTGATCAGTCAAGAGTATTTATTCTGCAGAGAGTAGTGCAGAATCTGCTTCCGGTACACTGACAGGAAATATGTCCCTAAGTTATGTGAGCTTTGTCCTCAAACTCCAGTCCGCAGAGGATATTAATGTCTTCTTTACTTACAGCAATTATTTGTAGCTATACAAGGTGAGCTGCAGCCTGTTTTACACATGAGAAAAATCAATCACAGCATAACCAGTGCCAGAATGGCAGAATTTGCACTCTTACTCAAGAAATCATGTTCCAAATTTTCCCAGGTTTTCAGTCTGAAATTTGTTTTGGCTAGCTCTCCCCTGTTGAGAAGAAGCACATTTACACTTATGCTTCCCTGGTACACGTAATGGGACCTGGATAATTTTTTCTTTTCCCTCAGTCTCTGATATAACTCTAAACAAAACCTGCAAAGCTTGTCTGTTCCATAAGCCTCAGTCTGTTTTCCAGCAAGAGGACTTTATAGTGTATCATTGACTTTAGCAGCGATTGAGTACAGAGAAGGGGAGAGATAAAGTAGGGAAATCTTGTCCAGCAGTCGTATCATGAAACAGTCACATTATGAGAAAAAGAAACACTGTGACATGGATTAAATAGCCCGTAGCTTCAAAGCAGTGTAGGCAGCGACAGCAGCCTCTGCTGCTGTGCAATAACCCCTCACATGCCCTCTCTGGGGCTCCCACCTTTCCGAAAGCTTCTCGCAGAGCCATTTTCTCTTGTTCTGAAGCCAAAAGACTGTCTTGAACTTGCTGAACACGTTGTCAGCTTCACAGCTGCAGGGTGAGTGTGGCAGCAGCCATCCTGGTGCACTAGGGGAAACTTTTATTATTAAACATTAAAGAAAGTAGACTTTTAAAAGACGCTTTTTTTTCTTTCTCAAGGTAAAACATCCTCCTCACAAGTTGGTCGATGTCAAGTGAGCCCATCACCTCGTGTGTGGTCATTAGGAGCATCTAGTCATGTGGTACCCTGCCAGGAGGCCCTAACGCGCACAGTCTGTCCCTCCTTCCCACCAGCTCTGCCCGCTGAGGTGGCTGCTGCATGCGACCCCCTTCCCGCTGTCACAGTGGTGGGCAGCCAGGATGAGGGCAGCTACGTGAGCACACTTGGATGGCCTGCCCAGCATGAAGAAGCCTTGCCAGACCCACCTGGCACCTCACCAGCTGCTGACAGATGATGTTAGGTCCTGCCTGAATGAGTTAGTGGGTGCTGGGGAATGGGAGAGGCCTCGTCTTTTTTTTGGACGTGTCTGGTGGCCATGTCTTGCACATCTGATCCCGTTCCTCCAGCTCTCTTTACTCATTTTCAGTGTTGGAGCCACCAGAGCTGCCTTTCTACCCCCTTACCTATTTGAGTGCCTTACACATACAAGTCTTTTTATTATTATTATTTATTTTATTCTTCTGCTCTCTCTTTATATTACCTTTCCCTTATGCCCTCACAAAGAGAGGTTTCTCTCCTGTTTAGCTTTTGATCTTTGCTCCTTTCTCTCAGATTTCAGATATCAACTCAATTCTTTAATTATTAGTTTATTTTTACCATTTGGAGTACTGTTCTTTTTTTTTTTTTTTTTTCCTTTTTTTCTTCTCACTTTCATCCTTGTTTAAAAATTTTCAGTGAATTGTGGTTTCAAACTGTGTAATAATCACTTCTGCGGCTGATATCATTTGAAGGGGCAAAAATAATTCAAAATACTCTTTTTCTATTTAAACAGTTCCTGATTTTGCTGGGGAGGCTTGGGGGAAAGATAAAAGTGTATAAAAGAAAATAAAGAAATGTTGCTGTGTGGGATTCCTAAGTTAGCAATGCTAATATATCTTAGGTTGCCTGAGACTTCAAGGTAAAACCTGATTTGCATGATGTCCCAATGAGAGACTCACCACTATGGCTGTCTAGCAAACCAACCCTCTTCCCAAGTAACCTCTCTTATACCATCATCTATCATCTCTTCTAATGTTTGGGTAGGAGACCCAGTCTTAGCAAACACACACACACAAAACAATTTTCAGATGAAAACTTTTATGGGACATCATTCACATCACAAACCAACAGTCATCTATATCTTTGCAAAATAGTTGGCAAAATACTATCTAAAAATGACAGCATTTTGCATTTGATTTCCATGACTGAAAACACCAAGGCGGTATGTTAGAATAAAAGGAATTAAGTTTAAAGCTTTTTTTCTCATGATCCACAGAGAAGATCTGACTTGATTCAGCAAGAAGAGCAGAAAAAATGATTACTGCCCTGAGCAATTCCCCAAACGTGACCTTGCATCTCTCCTCCCTTGAAACCTCACATGAATTTTATTCTTTCCACTCTTCCTCTGAGCTCAAAGACGGCTCCTTCCTCTTCCTTCCTGGATGAGAGATAGTGTTGTGAGTCTGACAGTGACCACTGTAGGAAATTTATGAACTGAAAATTCCTGCAGCTGTATAGCCTTAATTCAGACTATAGTCACCCATAGTTTTTGACTTTAGAGAGCTATAATTCAATCCCCTAGGAACATGTAAACTTCCCCAAACTAGTGAGGACACAGTTTCATGCACTTAGTCATTTACTTATTACTGGAAGAGGCTAATTAGAAGCTGAGTGTGCATCACTGAAAGCTCTACCCAAGGGGACAGTACTGCCATAAAGGGAGAAGAGGGACTCTGGTTACTCCAGTGCCACAGAAATCAGGAGGGATGAATTTGCCCCTTGTGTTTTTTTATAATCTGAATTAGACTCACAGTGAGTTAGACTCACTGTGTCAAGAAATCAGCAATAGAAATAGCTCTGAAACTCAGTGGGAATTGAAAATTCTTGAACTTTTCTGATAATTGTAAACAGAGACCTCTCCTCTTCAATCAAATGTCAGCAATGAAGATCTCTCCTTTTACTGAAACTGGATCAGATCTCTAATACAGTGTTAGAGAATGTGCCATCAATATCACTTGGTGCTACTGATAATTTATGAAGCTTATCTATGCATAAATTACATGGGAGAAAAGTGGCATCTGCTGATGCTGAATGTAATATATATTTTGTATTCTCTAAAATAGAGAACTATTACTGTGGTAGCTTGTTGCCAAGCTGAGTAAGTTGCATCAGTTAGATAAATCTTTATGCTACTTTAAAGTATAAAAAAGACTATAGTATGAATGTATCAGTCAGTGGAAGAGCTGTCATATTCAAGATTAAATGTGGTTCACCAAACTGAAAGATTCCTTGTTCAGCCTCAGACATAGCATCTCATCTATGTTAAACAAATGTCCTAAATTTGCTGTTTTATATCACTTTAGCTGCATAATACA
The DNA here is from genome assembly GCA_034781795.1 of Crypturellus tataupa. Classification (NCBI taxonomy): domain Eukaryota; kingdom Metazoa; phylum Chordata; class Aves; order Tinamiformes; family Tinamidae; genus Crypturellus; species Crypturellus tataupa. The sequence continues at coordinate 1,335,801 of JAWLRI010001085.1, forward strand.
TACCTTGTAAACTACATTATCAAAGGTGTACTTAGTCATACAAAGAAATATTTAAGGCAATTATATTAAATTTCCCCTCTCCAGAAAGGTAGTTATAGAAATAATTCATAACACTACATGAATAGCAATAGGTGGGAAGTTTAAGGGAAAAAAGTGAGGTTTATGCAAATAACATAAACACTCTGAAGAATGTGACATTTTAATTGAGAAATAATTAGCAATCTTTCTGTTATATGAAAAGACTGAATTATTAAATGGTCTTATGAAGATGGGTAATGGGGAAAGTTTTTTAGAGGTCTGCCCTTCGATCTAATGGACACAAAATGTGTTCACAGATTATGAACTAAAGCGTGTCCTGTCCTGTTCAATTTATTCATCAGTATGGATGAAGGGACAGAGTGCTCCCTCAGCAAGTTTGCTGATGATACCAACCTGGAAGGAGTAGCTATTACTCCAGAGGACTGTGCTGCCATCCAATGGGATCTGGACAGACTGGACAATTAAGCAGTGAGAAGCCTCATTGAGTTCAACAAGGGCAAGTGTGAGGTCCTGCACCTGGGGAGGAATAATCTCATGTATCAGCACAGGCTGGAGATTGGCCTTCTGGAGAGCAGCTCTGCAAAGAAGGACCTGGGTGTCAGGGTGGATAATAAATTGACCATAAGATAGCAGTGTGCCCTCGTGGCCCAGAAGGCCAATGACATCCTGTGGTATGTTAAGAAGAGCATCTCCAGTAGGTTGAGAGAGGTGATATCCTCCCCCTCGACTCAGACCTGGTGAGGCTGCACCTGGAGCAGTGTCCAGTTGTGGGCTGCTCAGTACAAGAGGGATGTGGAGCTGCTGGAGAGAGTCCAGCGCTATGGGGCTATGGGGATGATCAGGGGCCTGGAACATCTGCCCTATGAGGAGAGGCTGAGGGAGCTGGGCCTGTTCAGTTTGGAGAAGAGAAGGCTGAGGGGGGACCTGATCAGTGTGTATAAGTACCTCAAGGGAGGCAGTGAGGAGGATGGGGTTGGCCTCTTTTCAGTGGTGGTCAACAGCAGGACAAGAGGAAATGGCCACAAAGTGAGGCACCAAAGTTCCCCAGGAACTTAAGGAAAAATTTTTTAACAGTGAGGGTGACGAAGCACTGGAACAGCTTGCCAAGAGAGATTGTGGAGTCTCCTTCTCTGGAGACCTTCCAAACCTTCTTGGATGCAATCCTGTGTAACATGCTCTAGGTGATCCTGTGTGTGCAGGGAGATTGGACTAGATGATTTCCAAAGTTGTCGTCCAACCTTAATGATTCCATGATTCTATGGTGAGCTTTGTAAATTTAGATTTAATGTTGGATTGTTTTTTAGTTAGTGCTTTTCGGCAAGATAGTCTTATTAGTGAGGCAGTGAACTTCCTATAGAAAATATGGATACAGCTCTGCTCCAGCCCTCCCCATTTGACCTCTCTGTACCATATTTCTTCTGTAAGAAGAAGTTAACTGTCTTACTGTCTTTTTCTTGTCTACATTTTTTTTTTTTTGCAAATACCAAGTTTTCCTTTGTGAAAAAGGAACAAACCACAGCCTGGAGAAGGTCCAGAAATAATTACTTTTTTTTTTTATAGGAAGGATGTAGGATGTAGGAGTGAATAAAATGTCTTAAGCCATTTAACTCAATTTCTATAGAACAGTTTTTAGCCTTTCTATACTGAAACAGCTGCACATGTGTTGCTTATGAAGGAAACGAAGGAAACTGTACTTTCACACTGATTTCTCTTCAAACTTTCCCTCCTGTGTGACTGACAGAAAACCTGACATATGTTGAGGATTCTTGCCAGCAAGCAAAGAAACTGCAAGGGGAGAAGAAAGAGGGCTGTGCAGAAAGTAGAAGTGCCATAATGAGAAGAACATACTTGGGAGTGTTTAGGATCCAAGATTAAAGTATAGTTTCAGGCATCCTAAGGGATATAATATGGGCATCTTCAGGAATTTTCCTCTGTTGATGAAAGGTGAAGATTTCACAGTGAAATCTCTCAGTGAAAACTCAGTATTTTGAAAGAGGTGTGAGATCCCTCAGTAGGATTGGGAAACCCATGATGTCTGCTCTTGCACTTGAGATTAAACCTCTGGACAGATTGCAGTCAAATTTACAAGCATCGTTGGTTTTGCTTTTGTTTATTTGCTTAACTTTCTTTTAATGCACCAGATGTGATCCACTTATAGGGCTTTCTGAACATTCTTACCTTCCCAAGTGTCCTGTTACTCCTGGGACCCAGAGTTTACTGAGGTCCTTGATCTCTCTTAATGTGATTTTAAAATGCATATTTGAGAGTAGACACTTTTAGAATGTTCACTTCATTCTGTTATATTAAAAACAATATGTTGAAAGCATTATGAGCACTTATACTGAAAAAAAAAAACATCATAGCCACTCCAAGATAAACAGAACTTCTGATCTCCTTAGTTGCCTTCTGAACATGCAGACTCTCCGTATTTACTTCATCTATGCTATCCATAGTGTGCTTCCTCACTTATCTGAAGGAAAAAAAAAGACCTTTCTGCATCTTGTACTGTCACTCTCACATGATCAGATGCTACACAAAGGTGCTACACAAATGCAGCATCTACTCATGGTCTTCACTACCCAGAAAATTTTGACTGACAGTTCATTTAATTATACAACACAGGACCGTAAGGTTGTGCTAGACCACTATAAAATGGTTCAGGTAACTGTCAAAAAAGGTCGCTCCTACTCCTAGTTTTATTAACAGTGTGGGTGTTTATTTCCCACCCTTTCTTTCCAGGTCAGTAAATTCTGATTGGGCACCATTTACACTTTCAGTGATCTGTGATATACAAAGCTATAAACTTTACAAATGAGTGGGTCAAGCCTTGACTGCTTTTTATTTTTTTTTCCTGGGTCTTGTACATCCATCTTATTTACTTGATAGATCCCAAGAAGGCAATGAAGCATTGTAACTTCATGAGCAATATTAAAGTATTCAGATTAATCCCTGTGACTAATATTGATACTATCATGGATGCTGAGATATGCTTTCCTTATTGTTCTACATCTGATAGACTTGTTTACAGCATTGCAAAGTGTGTGCAAGAGTTCTGAATTTTTTTTTCACCATTCAGTGATTCAGTGCAGTCTGGTAGAGGATTGGTGCTCTCATCTATTTACTGTTGCCATTGGCAAGATGGGTTTGGAAGATTGCATAGGTCTTAAGCAGAACTTGTTAAATATCATCACAAGCTATGTATATATCCAGTGAACAGTGAAGGGAGAAAAAGACATAGAACTGGAGCTTCACTAGTAAACAAAATGTTTCACGACTAATCGTTCTCATTCTGGACTTTATATGTGAGCTGACCTTGGCTATGTGTTTTTTACATGTGTTGTAAGAAAGTTAGCTTTCATAAAAACCAGTTTTAGGGGGACTCATGTAAGAGCATGCAATAAATACTGTACACAAACCATGACCTTTGTAGCCAGTATAAGGAAATTCAGGATGCTGTGTAAAGGCCCTGTTCCCAAACTTCAGGATTTTGTTATGATGAGGTACACATCAGGTGGTTTAAGAATATATGCAAATACATGTAGGCTAGAGACTGATAACTAATCCAACGGTAGTGAATGGTGATCTTATCCTCTTGCAATTTTTTTTTTTTAAAGACCATGGGTTTCCTTCAAAGTTGTATCTCCTAAAGTCTTATCCCTGTCTGCCAGTCAGTCTAAGAGCTCATGTTTTTCTTGCCATGATTTCAAGTTTGCAGTCTCTGCTTCTGCTCTCAAGTCATAATGTAGGATTTTCAAGAAGATATTTGAATGCAGTTAAAGTTAAGTTCAGATTTAAAGTATAGCCCTTATTTCTAGAATGATAGCCTTACACTGTCTTTTATGACTCTGTAAAGTGAGGATGAGGTTTATGTCGGATCATTTGAACCATCTAACCAGCCTTCCAGGCTCTCTTTATAGTTCATAGAGACATTTCCAGAGCACTTCGTCCTTATCCAAAAAATACATGTCTGTGATAAATGTATGACTCTCTGGAGGTGTCTTTCTGTCTTCACTTACAATTTAGAGCATGGTGATGACTATCTCAGACTAAGTTTTTGATGAGTGAAGTTAGCAGAGATGAAACCAAATTCAAGTATCTGATCCAAAGCCTTTAAAATCAGTAGGGAGTTTTCCATTGACTTCAGAAGCCTTTGGATCATCGCTTAAAAAGAGTTAGAAACCAGCATTTGATCTCTATATGCTCTTCAAGAGCAGCTACCAGAGTGACTTACAAGGTTTGAAAAGTAAATATTGTGCAACATTTATAATATGGTTTGACATTTCCCATCTTTATCTTCTTTTCCCATTACTGCTTGTTTGTCAGGTGCTGCATTTTGTGTGCATATTGTTTCTAGTGCTGTTTGCTTATCTGCTCACTATCCTGTTGAACCTCTGTAAAATCACAGTGTTGTATCTCACAAGTCTGAGCAAATATGTGACTGAAGTAGAGCCATGAGTGTACTATGGAGGTGGTGTTTTATTCATTGGTTTGATTTTAGAACAGACTATGTGTTTGGCTGTGAGTCAGAGACATATTTGGATTAAGATTATGCCCTTTGTCAGGTTGAGATGGAAGTTTTTACAGTTAGGGCTTGTCTCTCACTATACAATATAAACTCTTTGGGAAGAGGAAATCAGGCTGCGAGGTCTTTGGAAAGAATTTTTTAATCTGTAAAGCATCTGCAGATCATCACATACATGCTGAGGCTATATCACATTCTTATCTACAACTAAAAATAATAAATTAAAAGAAATAATAATAGTATTACAGGGTAATTTATCTACAAATAGGATAATATTTCTAGTATTATCTAACTATAACTCTGACACAATTCTGACACATTTAATACTACAGTATTCCTTTGACAATGCATATCAGAAACTGAGAGCAAAAAGAATATAGGAATACTCTCCATAATACATGGATTTCCACCTGGAGCATCCAATATCAGAGGAAAAAGCTCAGCTGATTCTCTTGCCTGTTCATTTGGCATCCAGTAGTTAGATGGGGCTTGCTCCACACTGATGGGCTGTCACAGGAACTACATGAAGGACAGGGCCACCTTCATGGAGGTTCGGAGTTTCTATTTCGGCTCTATCATCAATATTCTTGTTGCCTCTTGGCAGTAGAATCTCCATTGAATTGGAAGACGTCTCCTTTTCTTAAACCTGCCTAGATGCATTCATTATAGATGAAGTTTGATGAGAAAGATAAGAGCTGTACTTGCCTTCCTCTTTGAATGATCACAGGCTTTATGGGGACATTTTAGGGATATATTTATTTTCCCAATTTTCTTTTCTATGGCTCCCTTCAGTCTGTCTTTTCTAGCTTTGCAGATATTACATATGTTGCCATGCTCGGCACCTGCTGTGAAATGTATAGAAAGGTTGGGTATGGATCAGAACTTTCTCTTCCATACTCCTTTCCATGCAGGAAAGGACCAATGTGACTTTTATGCTGCAGAAAGCAGTGTGCACTGTAAAGCAGAGCAGATGTTGTTCTTCCTTCTGTTGTTTAAATTAGTGATGCTCTGTTTGTAAAACAGATTTTGGAGAAGTTCTGGAAGAAAATACTGAAGGTACCTCTGACAGTCTGTTTTTTTATGCTGAACTTTGTACATAAATTTGAAATAGGGAACATGTATGGATAAGGTTAAACTAAGAAGCTCCTTCTGCTTTTTAAAATATTTATAAAATCTTTTACAGAGCGCCTACAAAATCAGGCAAAGTCTTCTGTACACTGTAAACAGCATGAAGAAGCTTTCAGGCTTAGACCTTTTGTTCTAAGGAATGGCAATGAGTCTGCATTTCAGTCTTCTACCTCTGAGATAAATAAGAATGTTAGAAAATTAACTGAGAAAGAAAAAGCTTTAAAAATACCAATGCTTTTTAAAAAGCAGCAGCAGTAGTGTTATATGACAGGGAAATAAAACAAAGAGGAAAAAGAACAAAAAGCAAGATTATGGAGAGACGAAGGAGAAATGATAATGCTAAGAAGAGGGACAAAAAAAAGAAAGTCAACTGAATTGTTTAGTGTTGGGATTGTACTAGGTGAAACATAGACTGTCTGAGGTTCCCTGTTTCAGTGAGCAAGATGAACAGCCATGTCGCTGAATATGCTAGAGTCAATGAAAACATAAGGAGTGTTTTTTCAGCCATAGATCATACTAAAATATAAACACACAGGTAATACTGGAAAGAGTACCAAAGCTTTCACAACGGGTAGTATTGTACGAAGCAAATACTTTTTTTCTGAAAGGAAACCATCATCATATCACACACACAATCACAAAATAGTTGGTGTTGGAGGGGAAATTACCTACTCCAATCCCTCCTGCTCAAGTAATGTCACCTATCGCAGGCCGCCTAGGACCCTGTCCAAATAACTTTTGAATATCTCAAAGGACGGAGGCTCCACAAGCTCTTTGAGCAATCTCTTCCGGTGCTCATTCACCCTCACAATAGAAAGATTTTTCTTTATGGACAGGTGGAATTCCTGTGCTTTGGTTTGTGCCCAGTGCTTTCAAAGACACATTTAGAGACACATATAAGTGAGGCAAGTATCCATCAGAATCTTAACCTATTATAGAAACAGCACGGTGCCAAGAAAGAAAAGTTAAGCCTTTCTCTTGTTCCTTACTCCTAACAGTAGTGTGCAAGCTGGGTTCTCTGACCAGCTTTCCCTGAAGACCGTTCTCAGGTTCAGTGACAGGAGTAGAATGGACTAAGACGTTGTGGCAATTATTAGTGGACATAGGAAAATATTGGAAGTCTGATGAAAGATAACCAAAGCTGTCCTCAAAAAGTGGAACGAAATACTAGTTTTATATTAGAAGATGATAACTTCAGATTATTGCAAGATCATTGCAAGAACTATGGTCTAACTAGATTAAAGTTATTATGACTTCTCAGATTGGAGGGAGTATTTACAATTAGGTCAAAATAGGTTAAAATTCCTCTATAATTACTCCAAAAACTATTGCTTCTGCCTCAGATTCCAAGACTCTAATAGGATGGAGTCAGTGAAGTAACAGAATAAAATTTACTTTGGTGATCAGATGGTTTAATTCTTTCTTTGTAGCACTGAAAACATGAAATATCTGAAATAAGTATCTTTTTTTTTTTCTCATAGAAATACTTAGGACCAAACTTGGTTGGTTGAACTCTGAAAAAGTCACTGAGTAGATCAGCAGCAAAGTGGACACTCAATGTATCCTGATGAACTGCAAGCACATCCTCATGTTGCCCACAGTGTTATGGCTTTTTTCCAATAAATCTGGAAAGCTATGCAATAGATGCAAGACATACACCATACATAGTGGGAATCCTGGGGTGACTGTTGCATAGTAGCTTTCTATTCATATTCTGTGCCATATGCTGAATTCAATCTCTGTAAACCTAACACCAATGGAGGTAGAACAAATATTCTAAAAGCCTTTGAATTAATCCTCTCTCTGAATGAATATTGTACATGACTCTTTAGTTTATCCACATTCATATAAAAGAAGCGGAAGAAAAAGTTTGTGTTTTTAAATAAAAATATGAAGTATGTTAGATATGTAAAATTAAAATTCAAACCAATGAAAGAACTGTGTACTTGTCAATGGACTGTAAAATCTGATGTTATGTCTCCTCCTATTTTTTTTCAGACTTTGGCAAATAACCGAATTTTAAATTATGTCACTTAGCAGCTGATGTTTACAGATTTTGTTATCATTTGCAGTAAACGTCCTGTACAAATGCTTTGCTGGAATATCAGTTTAGGATGGCAACCTTTCTTTTGGAATACATTTAAGTAATGAGCAAATCAAAGTTCATATGAGAATGATAGTGCAAAAACTGAGTTTTATTAAAAGCCTGCAATGTCCTCTTCTTAATTCTTTGTTGAAACAAACCAACCTTGCTCTATTGTTCAATGGAACTACCTCCTTGTATCCTGGAGGAGTTAATAAGAATATATTAGTAGGCTCTGAATAAGATATTGGAATAAGTTTTATAATGGGAAGTATTTTTACATGAAATATGTTCCTCTGCTTTGGTATAAATTATATGTCTCTACTTCCCAGACTTTTTAACTGTCCTTGGTGTGGGGATTTAAGTTTATCATTATATTAATCTTGATATTAATTGACAAGAAAAGATTTAGAGCTTTGGGTCAGCATTAGGCATTTCTATCTGTTTCTGATGAAAGCTACGAGTAAGATAGGGAATAAGTATTTTGAGGCTGTGAATCTTTGTGCAACATACTATTGGGAGATTCCTAGGAAGCCCTCTTGAAAGTGCCATTTCCAAAGCAGAAATGCATGACAAAGTGACAGTTTGCTGGTAGTGACTGAGGAATATGCAAAACTGGAGAATTGAAATAGCAGTTCACTAAAAAGCAAGAAATATCAGCTTTAGAACAACCATTGGCTGAGATTCAGCTCTAGAAAAAAAAATCTATTTTGTGTTTCATATGAAAGTGAGTCATTTGCTCTATAGTCAGTAGAGCCCAGAGGTTTGTTTGAATGATGATACAGTAGATACCTAGGGTTGATGGCATAAATTGTTCTTCGGGCTTCCTTGACTTGAGTGACAAGAGACTCAATTCAGCTGCTGACACAGTCATCTAGAGCCCACTGAGATGTCCTAGAGCACTTGAGTCCACTCAAAGCTGGTAGATCCGAAGCAGGATCTACAGAAAGCTCATCAGACTTTTCTGGAAGTATGTGGGGGACAGGTTGGATACCATAGTGTGTCTGAAGCGATATTAGATACTGACATATGGGCAAAAAAAAATGTGTCCTGAAACTTTGCTTACTGTGTTAGGAACTTAGAGAGCTAGTGCACTGCACAAATCTGTGCTTACCATACCTACCATATGTCTGTGCTAGAATTTAGGTTAAACTTGTTAAATTAAATCTTACCAACTATCTCTATGTTTAGATCATTCAAGAAGAAGGAAGCCTTGGTTCAAATTCCTTAAGACTTAATTCATGCCATAGATTTGAGTATTTCTTTCCCATATTTATAGAGAAAAGCCTGGGAACTACAAAATTTTATACAAATATTAAAATTAGATATTCCTATAGCCAGTGAAAAGGATGACAAGTGACCGATTCTGCAGTCCCTCCGATATGGCATATTCCCTTTAGGATGTGGGAAACTGCAATTCAGGCCTCTGCACCAGTTAATTTTTTAGAGGTGACTTGAGTAGGCACAGTCTGTTTTAAATACAAGTGGAAGCAACGTAGTGGGAAAACAGAAAAAAATTGGTATTTCTGATGAGTTGAAGGAAGATCAAAATATAGCCTGACTGAGTAGCAAGACAGATCTGTCCATAAAGTATTGATTGATAGATTAATTGATGTGTTATGAGCATAATCATTGATGTAAGTTCTCTCATTTGGAAATCTTCACTTTATTCTTTCTGACAACAAACTACATTATCTAATTATAAATAAAGCAGAAATGCCATATGCAATTTATCTGCTTTAATGTGCTGTATCGTTTTATACTTTCTTCCAGATAGATTATGGTGTATTTCTTCTATATAGGGACACTTGAAATTACACATTCAGAACACAATGCCTGCAGAGTATATTTGGAGCAACTTCATTTCTATTTCTATAGTTATTATGGATTTGCCCTGGTGAAATCAGAACTTTCCTCATATTTTTATTTTAAATTCAGAACAGAAAATCTTTTAAGAAGTCATAAAAAAAAATGCTAAAAAGAGACTTTTTCTTTCTCAAAAGAAGAAAAAAGGACAAACATGGCTTTTTGTCTCCCTTGCCCCTCCAGCTCCATGAGGTGCTACTAGGCAATTCTTTTCAGGAAAATGGTGTGGAATTCTTGTTGTTTAAATTATGCAGTGCATCCTTGGAGGCAGAACACTGTTGCAGCCTCTTGTCTAAAAGGAAAAGAGAGTATATTGATACATAAGACAGACTGCATCAGCTTGTACAGAGGAATTCCACACAATGAGGTTGACCTGCTTCTATATCCCTTTTATCTTAGCAGCACTGTGGCACCATCTTCACTGTGAGACAATAAAAGACACAGTGATCTGCATTGTTCTTCAATGAAAGAATTCTCCCTGTGCTGCCCAGTTATAAGGTTTGGGTAATGCAGGAGGAAGCTACAGACGGTCTTTCACATGTAATGTATAATTGATGTAAGATTTGACTGGCAGCAAAGCTTCATCTTCTAAAAGTTATTTTTATCAGCCCTTTCCTCAGTGTGGTCTCTCTCATCTGAGTTACATTTTAATGATGAGGAGTCTTTTGAGCAAAATCTGAGCAAAATTTTATTAATGAGATCTTGCTTGATTGACAAAATAACAATTCTTTCTTTAGAACAGGCTGATTGCTGCTTTTCACTTGTGGGATTGAGTGCTTTTCACTTTTTCCTCTAGCAATATGGATATTTTTACTGTTATTAGCACTGCATATTTAGAATTATTTATTTGATACTGTGTATAGTGCCAAAGCAGCGGGAGAAGATTTCAGCAGACAGGAAATCACTTGCTGTCATTTGTCTATGTGTTATGTAATTTTGCTCATCAATTTCACATTGATGGCATTTAGAGTGAAAAATACTCAGCAACTTGCTCGATTAGTTGGCTCCTCAGCGCTAAGCCCTGAATAGTTGGAATACATATGTGAAATGCTTTCTGATAAAGTAGAGATAGGGAAATGCACTCTGCCATTGGGAAGTAGCTTCTCTAACGATATTGTTGTGTTAGATATAAGGTGAAATTTCTCTGGGGCTAGTAAATCTGGCAGGTGGACTTGAAAACAAGGAATGGAACCAGTTATGTACCTCTCCTTGGAATAGAAAATGCGGAGTGTTAGAGATCAGCAACCCCGAAAGACTGCGTGAAAGCTGAACCAGCATTGTTTGGGGACATAGCATTAATGATCTGCTAATGCTCATTTACTGCATGGGGCAAACAGATTCTCTTGGAGAAATTTTGTGCTGAATTTATTCACACATTATTGTGTTGAATTGCATATCTTTTGCAGTTCTTTTAGATTACAAAAAAATCCTCTTCGGTTTTATGAGATAAGATATATTTCAGAGAATTATCAATTATATTTTTAAAATAAGTTTCAGTGAAAGAAATGAATAGAAGCTGCTCACGGAGAAACAGCTCTCTGGTCTGGGAATGTTTAAAAGACAACCTGGTTTAGCAATCTCATTATGGTCTCTAAGGAAGCCAGATTGCCACTGTGGCATGAGCACATGCATATGAACTGCTCAGAAATACTCTAGGCAGGTGGGCTGTGGGATGTTTTAGAGCAGCCTTGCTAAAGGAAACATTTGTAAATTTGGGGGAAAATAAAGTATTTTGGGTAAAAACAAGTGTAGGAGAAAAGCTGTAAGGGACAAATTGTTTAGTCAAGAGAAACCAAGTGGGAAAGACACAGTTTAAAAAATGTCTGGGAAAAGTTTCTTGTACTGTTTGAACTCAAAGTAATTAAAGACTAGCTCTCCACCGAGTTTTTAGCTTGCAGAGTAATTCTGTATTACTGTTGACTTTGCGATCTCAATTCCTTGGCAAATAGCAAGCAGGTTTCTGCGGAAAGCTGCTCTGGGAGGTTATGGCAAATTGGACATTACCCTCCTGCTCGTGTGGCCTGGAGCAGCTTAGCTATCCTGGCAGAGGAAAACAGGGGGAAACCTGTGTCTAGACCATTGGGTATGGCATCCTGGCCTAGCAAATTGAAGGACAGAGTGGATCAGGGAAATCTATCAAAAAAAGGTATCTATTTCTGTTATTATTATATCAAACACATAAAGACACATTATATCTATGATTTTAAGGCTTATGCATTCTTTTCCTAGATGCTATAGAGTGACTTATGGGTAGAGACTCAGATAACACAAAGCCCTCCTGCTGGGTATGGACCAAGAGGCTGGAATTGCTGTGAAGGAAAAAAACTCTGCCTTGAATGATGAGGAGAAAAAAGCTCTGTGAAGTGACCTCAGCTGATATTCTTCCTCGTATACTTCCTTCTCCATCTGGAAGTAGCTTTTAGGCAGTCTGGATAAGGTGAGAACATAGGTAAAATCACATGCTCAGGGAGCACCTCTCACATCCTCCCTTCAATACTAATTTGTTGCATCCAAGTTCAGAATAGATTGCTTGAATTCTCACCAACTGATTACACTCAAATCTTGTTATAGGCTAAAGAAACACATTTTTAATTCAAAATCAAGGATTTATTATTAGGCTGATTAAGCTCTTAAAAACCTAAATTAATTAGTACTGTTACAGTACTTGCATTTATAATTAAAAGTCTATACAGCTAAAATGATCAATACACAAACTTGCTGTCTACCCCGTTCTCTCATGTTATCCTCACTCTCCCACCGACCCTCTGGGACCTTCAATCTGGGTGAGGACTCACTGGGTCACCAGCATCACCAGTCCTTGGCTGGCAGGAGTGCCATACTGGTGGTGGTGGTTTCTTCATCTTCTCTTCTAAGATCTTGAGACTGCTTTTAACAAGCTATACGTGTTGCTCTTTCTTCAATGAGCAGTGAGTCCATTGCATCTGAGGTTGCCTTTTGGTGTCTTACATATATTAAATATTTTATTCTATTTTATCCTTGTTACTCCTAAAATTGTTTTTTGCCCAGAGCCTATGTTGCATTGTTTACAGTCCTGGGACCTCCAGTATCATCTCCTGCTTATACTTCCATGTCATCTGCTGTCACCTCACGCCTGTACTCTTCTGAGCTGCCTGATTCTAGGGTCAGGAATAGTTCATTCTACATGGAATAATTACTTGTTATTGCTATCTAGAGACAACAAGAACATCAAAACTTGTACAACAATATACATTACACTGCACAACTGTGCAAAGCCAAAAGGAAAGCTAAGCAAAGGTAATAACCATGTGACCATTAGACCTTTGCTGTTACATTAAAAAAGCTAATAGAAAGCCTCAGACAGGCCAGGACAAAGTCTGAAAGTCCCTGACGCCCCTGTTGTTAACACAGAGCCTACAGCTTGTTACAGGAACACTGTATTTACCTTGATATTTTGCTACACCTTTGTACAGGCCTGGTGTCTTCCAAGGCACTAGCAGACACTTCAACCCCTCGTAGTCTGCATCTTTGCAGGGAAACACAGAGGAAAGGTGAGCTGGTGCAGGCTCCACTGCTCCCTGGGCTCCTGCCAGGGCATCACCTTTCCTCTACCCTGTATGCTCAGGAGAACAAAAATTTAATGCTAGTAATAAGAAGTCTAAGATAAACCAAGAAAAATAAAAGGAAAAAAGAAAAAGAGCAGATACAAGTTAACATTTTTTCATTTCTTTGTCACTTGCACTGAGAGAAGTTGAATGCACAAGCTGGTTTTATAGTCCTTTTTTCATAAAAATGAGCTTTGACTGTCTGATGTCTGATTATCTCTGAGCAGGAGTAAATAATTGACAAAGAAGGATGGTTGCTACGATGCTGGATGCCAAGGAAATAGAACTGCAGATCCTGAATAAAGGCATTTTTTTCTCTTCTCTTCTCTTCTCTTCTCTTCTCTTCTCTTCTCTTCTCTTCTCTTCTCTTCTCTTCTCTTCTCTT
>JAWLRI010001085.1:1349464-1375022 GCA_034781795.1 Crypturellus tataupa
TTCTCTTCTCTTCTCTTCTCTTCTCTTCTCTTCTCTTCTCTTCTCTTCTCTTCTCTTCTCTTCTCTTCTCTCATGATTACAACACTAGATAAAGGTGCCTCTGTTATTTTGGTCATTAATCTGATCTTTGTATTTTTCTTTCTTTTCTGTTGTTTTTCCCTTTCTTTCTGTAAAGTCCCCTCTGTTCTCCCTTAACACCTGTTTGGTTAAGTATCCATTTCCCTAAATTTTGAGACACAAATAGGAGCTGACACTACCAGTCCCCTGACAAAGGCATTTCTCATGCTTGAACAACTCCTGGCTGTGGACTTAAAGGGAGGAAAATAATGTTATAAATTTGTTATAAGTAATCTGTCCTTTTACCCTGACAGAGATTTTGACCCCAGCCCAGGGAAAAAACTACATTGAAATGATTGTTCTAATAATGTAACATATTAATAATGAACATATTGTGTAAAGAACTCTATTTTATTCAGCTTGTAATAGTTTTAATTCCTATGTCAGTTATGGTTCAGAGACATTCAGAGAGGGCAGCCACTGGTCTTGGGATGGTCCATCCAAAAGAGTGAAATCAGATACGATGGGATCATCAGTTGGGGTTTTGGTTTCTTGGCTGGCTTTTGTGCCAAACTGTGTTATCTACTTTCTCAGACAGTGGATGCTGTTCATTCTTCTGGCTAGCGCAAACAGAGCGGTCAAGTTACAAGTATGACCAGTTGATAAGATACAAGTATGACCAATTGATCAAGTTTGTTAGTGATGATTATAAGCAGTAGGGCACAGTTCTCTGATAATTTTTTAAATAGTAACGCATCCTGTAAATAAGCATTGCTGCCCGGCTACGATCTACACCATGTTGTAAGGCAAAGAGAAGGAGGAAGGTAGCTTGAAGTACTTCTGGGTTTTAGACATTGAGTCCCTGATGGCTGGATTCTGGTTGCTTGGGTAAGTGTCTGTGAATGCAAAGGGTATGGGGAGCTCATACCCTTTAGCAGGCAAGAAAGCATCAGACTGAGCAAGCACCGGTGATTACAAAGATAAGTAGAATTTTGGGTCTGATTTTGCTTTCAGCTTCTGTCATAATTGGCCCATTTGCCCAGCAAAGTGAAATCAGGCTTGGCTTCTTTCAAGCCTAAACTCCCAGTGTGGTTCTCAAGCAGATACAAAAAGCAGATAGTTGATACTTTAAATCATCTAAACATCTTTATTTTTAAATAAAAGAGAAGTTGATTAAATGCTTTTTTAAAAGAAGTTATACATTTTTGTTCTTTTGTGCTTCCTACAAATGTATAAGTGCTTTTCAGTCAAGTATCCCCAAATCATTGGGATTACACACATTGTGTATCTTGTTCTCTCATTATCTGAGGGAGAAAATGAACTTATGACATGTTTTACTTTGTTTTTTTTTTTTTTTTAGTTTTAATTTTAAAGACTAATTTTAATGTTATTCTGCTTAGAAACTTTTATGAAGTCAGGGCCTTGCTGGGTTACGTGTACCTTAAACAAACAAGAAAATACTTTATTTCAGAGAAACCAAGACAGTAAGAGAGAGAGGAAAACGCAGCAGATTTTAGATAATGCTGCTGGTTTATAGTTCCTAACTACAACTGCATTGCTTAACTCCCTTCTAGCAATCTGATATTTCATGTGGCTTCCTTACTTCTTGTTTCCACTTATAGTAGTTTATATGAGGCTTTTTTTTTACCACTGTAATCTGTATTGTTTATGTTACCTTCATTTTCTGTCAGTATGACTTTCTTGTTCTTGCTTTGCTATGTTGTATTGACATATAAATAACTAAAGAGGAGGCAGTTGTAACATAAACTGAGCTGTGCATGGTCCTATGAATTTCTCTTGCAAAAATTAAAAGTAACGGACTGACTTATATCAGTTACTTTGCTGGAGAAAGATCATGAAACAAAGGTGAGTCTTACTGGTGCCTGGTATGCACAGAATTTGGTACTGTTGTGCCAAGAATGTATGTCACTTCAGTTTTGGAAGATGAAAACACAACCAAGTATTCTGTCATAGTTTCAGATTTATCTATCCGAAAAACAACAGGAAGAAAAAAAGACATAGAAGCAAAATCAGGCATTAAGTGAAATAATAATAATAATAAAAAGAAACAGAAAAAAAACAACCTGAAGCCAAGACTTTAATCACACTATTGTGAAAGATGCACCCCAATAACACATTGTAAATTACTGTAAATTAAGCACTATTGTAGTGAAGACATGTTGCACAATAGCTCTCCAGGGCCCAGTTCTATCACATGCTATTATAGGAACACGTAGTTTTTCTGGGAGATTAGCACTCATGAGAAATCACTGGGATGGATATTGGTAAAGGATTGAGCTGCTTTTGTTTAGTGTTTTCAGCACTAGACCATTATGATTATAGAAGAGGAGCACTTCAGACCGCAAAGGGGATATTAGATTGTGGAGAGAGTGGAAGAAATGATGGGCCATGCTTTCCACACACTTCATAGCACACCGTTGAGCTCGGACAATCATTATGAAAGGCAGAAGAGCAAATTTAAAGGAAATAGCTTTGAGATATGCACTTGAACAGGAGCAGCCCTGCAATCGTAATCTCCTGTGATCGTGGGGCAATCATGGGTCTCTTGCACCATAGACCAGTACCGGTCATGCTCGTCTGTACACCCAGGATTGAAATTAGGGGGAGTATCATGCACGCTGCTGATTTCCCATGTGCGTGTCTCTCACTGCACCAGCTTTCAGATGGACAGTTGTAAATAAAGATTGCTGCCATTGCACTCCTGCAGCTAATATATTCACTTGGACTTCCCTAGGTCCACAGTCTGTCAGATAACTGGTTATTCTCAGTTTCTGGTCTCTCCCTCATACTCAGCCATTTCTGTCCATAATAGTGCTTAGAAAAAAATAGGTGCAAATATCACCAGATTGACATAAAATGGGACGATAGGGTTGCAAACAGAAATTATTGACAAGTCACCATGTGCTCGGTGGTCAAGGTCTGCCCGATTTGATAGAAGCAGAAAGAATGATGGTTCACTGAGATATTTCTTGTATTTATTTCCTCTGCTAATGATCTCTGGCTGCTGGTTTGATTCTTATCCTTCTATGTTTGACTTCAGAAAATAAGCAAGTTGGAGAGAAAAATCCTGCACAAAACTCCCCAAATGTTTACAACCTAAAAAAAAAGAAAAAGAAAAAAAAAAACGATTTCTATAATAATTCTGTGCACCAAGTCAGCTTCTTCATTTGAAACACATGGATGGAAGTCTGTCCTAATTAAAATCACTGAGAATTTTTTCTAGATTTCCAGGCCACAATATTGTGCTAAATGTTTGAAAAACAGACTGCAAAATTTACACTTCTCAAGACATGAATGCCATTCGTTAAGAACAGATTACAAAATGTCTTGCACACCTAGGATGTTCATACATCTAGTTTTGAATTTTGTGGGATATATGTGAGAGATAGCAGATAAAAGCTATAATTAAATGAGTAGCAAGTTTTGAGTGCAAAAAAATCTTTTTTTTTTTCTGCTAATCAGTCTCTCCTCATTATATAAGGACGTTTAATATCCTCTGCCGGAATCACAAATCATAAAGATACATTTGTTAAACTTATGTTTGAAGGATTTTTCTTCTTTTTCTGTAAGAAATAAATGAAGAGATGTGATCCATCTTCTTTTAGCAGAATCATAAGTGAGAGGATTTGATTGGGTCTACAGAGAGATCAAACACGCACAAAAAAAGACGATAAAGGGAGAAGGCCTGGAAGAAGCTGTTTGAGTCACAGAGCAGTGCAGAATGATTTTCTTGATCTCCAGCATGTGTTTCTGCTAAATCATTCCTTATTTTCTTTTGGACAATGCTATGACAGGTTTTAAATTGCTAGTCTGTTTTTTTTTAATTGTTAGTCTGTATTTTTAGATTCTATGCTAGCAGTAGGAAATGTGGCAGGATCTACAGCCACTGCTAATGCAGAAGCTGCAAATTTAACATGTCTGTTGCTAGGTCTGCTCACATTAGATGTTTGCCTGTTTGCTTAACTTTACACTTGAAGATAATCCTATTAATTTCAATGACACTTACTATCCATAAAGATATGCAAATATATTTGTGTTTTGTGAGATAGGCTTTCTTTTCCAAAAAGCAGGAAGATCAACATTTTCAAAGTTATGCCACTGAGAGAGTTCATTCCTGTTTTTTTTTTTACTTATTTAAAAAAATGTATTTTAATATTATGGTGACATAGAAACATCAAATCCTTATACCCTTGGATTAGTCTATTTCATACTAATTGCTGTATTGCAAGTGCATATGTTGAGCTATTGCTCTTGCATTAACAGAAACCTGTCATTTTCTGTAGTGTGCATTAAGTAAAGATGGATGAGGAGCTTTGGTTGATAGCTGTAAAAACCGCAGCTGCTTGCTGCTTAAATTACAGTGCACACTGACCAGAAGGTGGTGCTTTCAACCACAGATGTGCAAATCAGGAAAGAAAACATGAATATCTGAGTTGCAGGAACAATTTTCTGCAGTGAATAACAGTAGCATGCAGAGAAGCGTGCGAATTTCCCTAAGCCAAATGCAATCAGTCTAAAAAGGGACTGCTGCAGTCCAAAAATGAACAAATGTAAAAAGGCATTGTCTTTTGGATCGAACATTTCTATTTGCTTCAGTGTTTATGCAGGATTTTATTCCTGTTTGCATTGTGATGGCGGTCTAGTTTGGAAGGAAAGAGTGGCAGCTTGTTCGACCTGTATTAGCAACTGGCCTGCAGAATACCCAATAGTATTGTTGTTACCAAAATTTGGTTCAAGAAGCAACCTTAAAAAAGAGGAAAACAAACAGATTTTTCCCATCTCCTTGGAACAGTTTGCAGTTTTTCAACATCTGATTTAGTTTCCTCTGATTACCTTTAAAACAACTGCAGAGAAAAATGTCCATTATTATTTTTAAATGTGTATGTAGCAGATGGAAGTGAGGGAATTAAGCAACAAGGCTGATACAACCAGAACATGAGGAAACCTCCTAGAAACAGATTCTAAATAGCTGCTGCTATAAGACTGCCCAGGCGTGTACATGGATATGCATCCAGCGCCTAGTAAGACACATATGTACTGCTGTTTGGCCACCTTCCAACAACGTCTTGAGCTGCTAGAGAGCTCCCTTGCTGCGCAGAGGTCTGCTGCTCAACTCCTTGGCAATGGAGTTCATCACCATCATTTCACCTCCGACTAGTTTTATTGCCCTCAACAGGGTTGTTCATGTGCGTTACATAGTTTATTAACATACTTAGCTAAATGTTTGCAAAATCAAGGCATCAAAGTTATCTTCAGAAGGGCTTGATTTGAAGGTGCACTCTTTTGGTTTTAACTGCTCTTTGCCTATGTTAAATCTTGGCAGGTTGCTTGAGTGCTGGATGATCATCCTAACTAGTAGCAATTTCTTTATGTTGATTAAGTATATGATAGGAGATTTGAGATTACAGTGAAATGGATAAAATGAGAGAAAGTTCAAAATATAGCCCAGGCCAGTGTTATGGGGCAATATGAACTATTCTAGTCAAAATTATGTAGATACAGGCATTTTATTTATTGTAATCAATCAAGTAGTGTTTGTGAAAGAATTAGACATTTCAGTATTAGCAGAGAGTATTTCTTTAAACTTCAATAAAATTAACTTTCTGTTCCTGTTCTTGAAAAATCTCTTTAGAGGAGGTCTTTACTTGTGTTCTAAATGAACATGTTAAGGTTTTTAGCTCTCTTGATTGAAGCAAATTAATTTTGGACTTTGCTAATTGGGGACAACTGTCAAATTCTTCTCCAGGGAGAAAGCAAAAACTAATAAAGATATGGTATCTTTAGAAATGTTTGAAGGTTCTTAATCCTCATGGTTCCTATGTCTCTGTCCTCAGATATTCTCTGTGAGAATTTTTTTCCTGTATTCCCTTACAGAGAACTAGCATAAATCTTATGCAATATTTAAACACTGTTTAGGAAACTTTTGATATATGTGGTGTATATTTTGTTTAGTGAGAAAATTAATTCAGTGTTTTTTAGTACTTTTTTTCCAGGGGTAGTTTTGCCTTTATAAGGGCTTCAGATTGAGAAATGTGGTAATAGAAACTTTTGCAGTTCCTAATGGTATGGATAAAGAGATTATTATTATAAAGAGATAAAGAGTGTAACAATGTTATCACTTTCTGAGGATTATATACTTTATTAAATTTATCTAATCCTTATTAATTCTACACCTAGAGGATTTAAATTGATGGGATGCTTTGAAAATATATTGAATAGAAGGTGAACTGGGCTATGCTTGTTATTTATCCAAAAAGGGCCCTAAAGCTCTGTGGAGAAGGTGCCTTATCTTTCTGTTTGTATGAACATGTACCTATGATACACTTGGGACTGCTAATAAATAAATTAAAAATTGCACCATTGAATCTAAACAGTAAAAAAAGTCAAGTGCAATCAAATATACACTGGATGAAAGGGGGCTTGTGAAGGCACTCCTGTGTAAAATGCATTACGGCACAAATACTGCAGTAATCTTGCAGTGAGCTCTACATGGAAAGAGTGGTGAAGCATTGGAAAAGGCTGCTTAGGTTGCTTAGGCTGCACTGTCCCTGACTGCTCAAGAAACGTGTAGATGAGGCACTTAGGGACATGGTTTAGCAGGCATGGTGGTGATAGGTTTACAATTGGACTTGATGATCTTGAAGGTCTTTTCCAACCATAATGATTCTATGATTCTAGCCCCCTTCCTCCTGCTCAATCAGCAACTGTACACTAGAGCTAGATCCATCCTAGGGAAGGACATTTCACTGACATACTTCATGTTGCAACGACTGTTGCAAAAAGTCTTTCTGAGGTTGGCAGGGAGCATTTCAGCGTAGCGCTGGGAAAGCACCATGAGCAGATCCATGCCTTCAGCTTAGGAACAGGGTCACCTTATCTGCTGTCCCAAGGAGGGTGGTCGGTCTTTTACAGGATGATTAAGCCCAGAAAAAATTCACATGCTGGAAATACTTTTTTCTTCTCATTGCCTACAGTAAACATCTAGGACAAACTTTTATGCCCTGTTAGCAGTGCACTACTAATCACAGGATGAAAGCCAGTGTGGGAGCTCATAAGCAGGCTTTCTCTAGAGCAACAGAAATGTATCAGAAGGCACTAGAACTAAATCAATCCACACTAATAGAGATCGAGCTGAGGATGTTTGGCACAGTCTGCTGAATATAGCTGATGTATGTGGCAACTATTTAAAGGATTTCAGTAGAGTTGCCCTAAGGATTTTGTAAGAAAATTGCTTTTTTGAGCAAAACTGACTTTTTGGGGGAGAGCGTGTTCATTCAGGTGAAATTCTGATCTTTAAAAAAAAATTGTCCAGAACAATTTTTTTATATATATAATATTTATGTATGTATATATATGTATATACTTATATAGATATATGAATATTACATTTTAGCATACAAGTTTAAATATCAGCTTTGTCTAAATACAGGCTTTTCAGTAATTCAACATTTTTTTCCAACATTTTTTCGTTTTGGAGAGAAATGCATGAGTACCTTTGTTTTCATTAGGGAAAAAAATGGACGCAGCTTTCACTGTTCTGACCCTTTTCATGGAATGGAAATTTGAGATCTTGCACAGACCTGTTACTTTTTCTCCCATAAGAGAGGCTTGTGCAGTCAGAAGCTCTCTCAGGGCACATCTACCCAGATGGCAACAGACCGACACAATTTGGCTTTGTGCCATAGCCGTATTACTCAGAGCTGTGCCCAAGATAACGTTTTGGGAAAGGTCAGTGGGGCAATAAGCTATTGACCGTAATCTGGTGTGTTCCCAACTTGCTGCATTTATGCAAGCAGGACAAATCCTGTATCTGTTTCCAAGCAAATATGTGGCGCCAGCAACAGAACACAGAAAGGAGACTGAAGAAACTCATGCATTGTTGATGTTGCTATCTTCAGCCAGAGGATGTTAGTGCCTAAAAAAATTACAGATGGTCCTGAGAAGGAGAGAAGCTTTCTATTTTTACTGGCTTTTTTTTTTTTTTCCTATTTTCCTTCTTTTTCCTTTGAAGGTGAGCTGACAGTAATCTCATGAGAAGGAGAAAAATACCCGAATGGATTATTTGTTTTGTAATTGCGAGATCTATCTGAGCTACCTAAGGGGTACTTTGCCCTACATATTTCCCAAGGGAAAGGTAACCATGCTTCTCATGTGGCCAGATAGCGTCTGCTAGGGACAATCCTTGTGGATCAGCATCTCTCACAGTCAGTGTTGCTGTGCTTGGTAGTAGACTGGAACCAGTATGACCTCAAGAAGCTGGTCCTTTCCTTTTACTTACCATTTGTTAAATGCTAACCATTTGACATCAGCCATCTCTCTGCTGCAGTAGACACAAGAGAAAGCAGACATAATCCCCTCTGCACAGAGCCAGGAATCTAAATAATCTGCTTCAGTTTATCAGGCTCTAAGGGTGATAATAATCAGCAGTATAATCAGCAACAGCTGAATTGCTCAGCGATGGTATCGGCAGATGTTCATCCATAGCCTTGTGGGACTGAACACTAAATGATTAATAATTCCCATTTTAAAGTAAAATACATTAACTGAGAATTTAGGATTTGCCTAGCCTTTTCTGAGAATTACTGTAATTGAGCTAAAAATGAAAAAAGAAATGAAGTTACAGTTCTGCAAGGCAAAGGTTAGCTAAGATCCTTTTTTTTTATTTGCTGAGGATAGAGGATATTCTTTTGGGTAAATGCAGAGAAGATAGGAATGTGATTTAGAAACTAGCTTGAATGATGGAAGTGGGCAATAGATTGGACCCAAATAAAAGGATTATCCTTAAATACTAGATAAAGACAGAAGGCTGGCAGTTGTTCCCATTAAATATATTTAACTCTTAGAAAGTTGTTTATTTGATGGAATCAGCAAAAACTGATATCATCACTTTTGCAGTAAAGGCAACTATATGGCAATGAACAGTTCATGAAATTACCTAAAGGAATAGGGCAAAGACAGGACAAGTGATGAAATACATTTTTTTACACAGTAGGAGTGTTCAAGTATATTCATCCTTGTGGTAAGGACAGATGGGAGGTAGTCTATTTTCCTGTGGTGTACACTTGTGCAAATGATGACATATTCAATAGTAAGGTTCATACCTTACATGTATTTCAGAGTGTAGTAATCGCTCACATTCCCTCCCAAAAAGTGAGATGAGCAGAAAGCCACCTTAAGTACACGAATGTAGCATGTGAACGAAAGGAGGAATTAGAAGCTCATAAGCATTTGCATAGCAATGATATTACATGGATTTAGAGCTTTTGTGGAGTAGTTTGCACAGCTGGAGTGCAATGATAAGTGGATAAAGCTTTTTAGAAAAAAACAAAAGTAAAAAAGGAAAGGGCAAGGTCTTTTACTTTCAAAACAGAGCAGTTTATATGCATGGAGCTTGTGTGTTGTGTTCAAAGGGGATGGCAACCAAGAAGACATAATGGTGGATTTCTGCTACAGGCCACCTGATATCAAGACTGACTGACTCAGGGAGGTGCTCCTCGCAAATAGGACAGTGAGGATCAGTGGCTGTAGGGGTCATAACCCCTTGGTGGTGTTTCAAATCATGAGGGAAGTGAAGAAGGTGAGTAGCAAACTAAAGACTTTAAGAACTTTGAAACAGCTTATTCAAAGCTTAGTGTTATTATGAAAAGCAAAGGGCGAGGCTTGTAACACAGTCCTCCATAGCATCCCATAGCAATGGTCGAATTGGGGAGGTATGAAATTAATTGGTAGCTTATAAAATGGTCATAGATGATAAACATGTCAAAGACTGATATTTGGCGGCTCAAAGTGCAAATGGAAGCTGGTTACAGAGAGTCTTCAGAGTCAGTACTGGTTTAAACACTTCTCATCACTGGGGGCTGTAGCTGATATATGGGAATAGAGTTGCCATTTATAGGAACTGGACCCATTACAGAAATGAGCAGATAAGAAAGTAAAGATATTCCACAAACACAGAACCCTGCTCTTGTCATAATAAACTTATGCTGGTATTGGTGCTCACTGGTTAAGGAGTGGTTTTATAGAAAAGGATCTGGCTCATAGCATTTCATCCTTGTGTTCACCCTGCTGGCAACATCTAGTTGCCAACAACCTGGTATTGCCAGCAGGTCAAGGGAGGTGATCCTCCCCCCTCTACTCAGCTCTGGTGCAACAGGAATATTGTGTGCAGTTCTGGGCTTCCCAGGACAAGAAGGACATTGAGCTTCTAGATTCCAGCATAGGGCCACGACGATTATTAAGGAGCTTCTATCGTATGAGGAAAGACTAAGGGAGCGGGGCCTGTTTAGCCTGGAAAAGAGAAGGCTGAGAGGAGATTTGATCAACACATTCAAGTACCTGAGGGATGATTGTAGGGAGGATGGGTCCGGGCTCTTCTCTGTGGTGGCTGGTGACAGGACAAGGGGTAGCAGATGTAAGCTGAAACAGGCAGTCTAATCTCCCTATGAGGAAGAACTTCTTTATTGTGAAGGTGACAGAGCCCTGAAAGAGGCTGGCCAGAGAGGTTGTGGAGGCTCCTTCTCTGGAGATCTTCAAAATTCGCCTGGACACCACCCCGTGCCACATGCTCTAGGTGTCCCTGCCTGAGCAGGGGGATTGGGCTAGATGATCTCTAGAGGTTACTTTCAACCATTCTGTGAGTCTGTGATTCTTGTGTCACTGAGTCCTGTATTGTGCTGTGTCAGCAAGAGTATAGCCAGCAGGTCAAGGGGAATTACTCTCCATTTGCTTGGCACTTCTGAGGCCACCAGTGTCTAGGAGTACCGTGTCCAAGGAGACAAAGTTCAAAAGAGTTCAAAGGTCATCAGGTTATTGCAGGACATCACATATGAGAGGCTGAAGAATCTGGATTTCTTTAGCCATGAAAGGAGAGAGCAGGGGAGATCTGATTGCTGCGTTCAACTGACTACTGAGTGGATACAGAGGAGAGGCAGAGACTTCTCAGAGGTGCATAGAGGAAGGATAAGACAACAGTCAGAAGTTCCAGAAGGGGAAATTCCAACTAGATATAAAAGGGAGAAAACCACCATAAGAGTAGTAAAGCACTCTACCAAGTGCCTAGAGAGGATGAGGTGCTTTTACTATTGGGGATATTAAAACTCTGACTAAAAACTATTTGGCTAATGAGGTTGGTACTTTTCACTACCCTTAAAAGTATTTGATGTTTTAAGCCTACTATACAAAACAAGGATATGCTAGTGCATTTTCTCTAAAACAAGAGGGCAGCTGTCTAACCATCTACTGAGATAGGAGCAATAGCTATTTATTTTGATGGAAGATACATTTTCAAAATCATATAAAAATAGAGGTCAAAATGTGATATCTGAAGAAGAGCTTAAGAATAACATAGTGATACTCCCCTGAAGAACTTTCCAGTCTTCAGAAACTTGTAGCTTAAGGATTTCCTGAATGAAGCAGGAAATTTTCTATCCTAGAGCGGGTGAGTTGCTTTTAGAATGGACAATAGTCTCTTGCATTGGTGATATGAGGATGTGAACTTTGCTTTTTAGTTATTTAGAGCTTAGACTACTATCTACTCTTAAGAGATCTTCTATAGAAGGAAATGGAGATTGTAAGTGAGGTAACCAGTATTTGTTATGCACATATTACCTTCTGTTCTTTCCTTAATCATAGACACTCTTTAGTAGAACAGTTATGTTTGTACTTGCACTGACAGTTTTGCTTAACTTTAATTTTTCATGACTAAAGTTTGATAAAGAACTTCTCATGACTCAGAATATGAGAATGACATAGCCAAATTAGTACTGAAACAATTATTAACATATTAAATATAAATTATAAATATAATTTAATATTAACATCATTAACATTTGCATTTGTTGCCACTTTGTTGCTGTTAAGTGCTCCACAGTGTTCTACGTTCACAATCAGCCCAAATGGTCCTGTGATGTTTCATCAATTCAATAGAATTTATTTTCTTGGTTTATAAACAAATTAAAAAATAACAAATTTTTAAAAAGTCCTCCACCATACTTAAAAAAGCACAATGAGAATGTGAGACTCAATACAAAAAAAAAGATAATTTGTCACACATTTTGATTACTTATAGCGAGCTTGAGAGGTTAATTATACTTTTACAATTCCATTAAAATTGCAATCATTTTTGTATGGCAAGATCTTATGTTTACTGTAGAGCTAATATATCAGGTCTGAGCTTAGTCATAAGTTTATAGAACACTTTACAAAATAGTTTAAGCGCTAGTGCTGTTTTACTGATGTAAAGAAAACTAAAATGATTTGCCTATGGTGGGTCAGCAGATTAGCAGGAAATGAGGGATTAAAATAAATGAGCACAAGTAGAGCAAAGTGTTTAGTGCTCTTATATATTTTATCTTTTTTTATGTGCTACGTGATTTTACAAGAGGTACAGTTTTTTGAAACTAATTATCAGGACCTTGTCTCCTTGCTCTTCTCTCACTTTATATATATATATGTATATATACACATATAATAGATAATGTGCTCAAAACCAGATTTTTTTTCAAGTGAATGGAAACTTCAGATGCATAACATTTTGGAGGGTCCTAGCTGGAAGTACTTGAATTTTCAAGTGTCACTTATACTTTCTGTGAATCTGGCCATTTTAGCCTGCTGAAAATCAAGAACATTTTATCAGAAATCTGATCTTGGCTTCATTTCTGACACCTGATTTTATTATCTTCTCCAAATCAATCATCGCATTAATCTATTAATTCCCTAATACTCCACAGCTCAAATTCTCTTTGTCAAAACTTCAGGATTTTATAAAATGAAAACATAGAAACTCATTAAACATGAAATCTCATTTAAAAGGTATATATTTCAACCTCTGAGCTCTGTTAACTATGATTTTCTTCATGCTTTATTTTGTTATTTCTCCTGAGTAATAATTGTCCCTGTTATCTTTATTTACCTATTAATCTCCTGACAACCCAGTTGATTTATTGGAAAATGAATTTCAGATTGGAGTTAGTCTTCAAGCAGAGGTATTGTAAAAACAATATGGATAAAAGAAAAACAAGCTTCAGGACTTTTCCCAGCAGACGGATTTATCATTTCACTGTTTTCTCATTTTAGCCATTAAAAGTATCTTTATGCAAAGATAAAGTTTCCATTTAAGTAGGCAGTTTTCGTAAAGTATTACACAATTAATTATAAGCTATACATTCATTAAGTTAATAAGTGCTGCCTTAAGAGACTGTGTTTTCAAAATGTACTGTATTCTATCAATAAGCATGAACTAATTAATAAGTTGAATTGTCTATCTTTGTTTATATAGATGAAAAGTATACACTAAAGCAAAGGTGCTATTGAATCTCTTGTAATCATATGGCAAAAAAATACAAATATACTGAACTACCATATGAGTTAGCTTAAATTGATTTAATCACATCTTTTATGTCTTGGATAATAGTAGAATTGGTGGAAACTGGTAATGGACTGCATTTATTATGCAGTAGAAGTAAAAATTCACCCTTTTTGAGTAGAAATGTTTCTGCTGAAACTGTTTGAATAACGTTGGGGAAAAAGTATCCCAGAAAGAAGGATTTCAAGCAAGTTTGAAACCTAAGTGTCATCAAGTACTTGCCTAATGCCTAATAATTTTGGATATTTTAAAGAAAAAGGAAAGATGTCTCTATGCTCATGTTAATCTACATGCTTTGGATTAAGATTTTGCACAATTTTTATTGTTTCCTCCCATGCATGCATTCAAAATGTATTAACAAGACAGATAGCTTTGTTCTTCGGAGGCCACTGCGGTCCATCAGGTAAATAATTCATATTTTGTGCTATATAAATACACAATTGTGTTTTCTGCAGTGAATGATAAAGGACCCAAGCTTCCTCTTCCTTTTATTAGCTTTACATAAGCTTTAGGGACCTCACTCCAGAGACAAAGGGGAAGGAACACAAAGACTGCTTTTAGATAAATGATCTACATTTTAACCTCTGTCTCTCTGTATATTCGTTACAGACAAAACCCAACAACAAAAGAAAATGTTTTCAAGGCTGTGAAGCCAAGCACTTGAAAACTAGAAAATGCCTGAATTAAAATTGTGCTCTGAATTTCATATACGTGTGCATTCTCCCCACACCAAAAGCGCTACTGTCTTAACCAGTTCCTTAAATCCTTCTATAAATGCAGGAATATTAATCCTCTCATCATTCTGGCTACTGCAGTCATCTCTGTTATGGTATCCATGGACTTCAGAAAAATGAATTAATTTATTCCCACAGTACTTGCATGGATGCATGACGGGAGGTTATTTTTCAGTAATTTCAGTTGAGCAAAGGCCGTTAGGATTTTTCCTCTTTTTTTTTTAGCATAGTGTTTTGCATTAGGTAGTATCCAGTAGGATGGAGAACAGCTCTAGCACCTTTCAATGAAGCTGTGAGGATTCATCCAAGTTAGTCCACTCAGACTCTCATAATTTACAGAGAGAAACAGGTACTTTTAGATGACAATTCCTTGGGTTTGTTGCACATATTTACTTCAGAATGAGAAGAAACACTCTGTAAAAATGTCTGCCTCTCCTTATTGACTATAAAAGCAATTTAAACAATCAGATCAGAGTGGTATATGTGCTCAGATGATTTCCATGTTTAATGCTAAGGAAGTAAAACATACTCTGGTGGAAAGACCTCCAGCTCTGCTCCTGCCCTGACCCCTCCCATTGAAATCAAGCTGGATTTGTTCCAGTTGTGCTCAACCTGACTAGCCCTTACCTCAACACTGGTGTTTGGAATAAGCCTGTGCATGTGTTTGTGAATACAAAATATGGACACTCAGCAGCTTGGCACTAGGACAAGCACCTTAAAAGAACTGTAGTCCAATCCCCATGGGCAAGCCCTCAGCTTTTGCATGCAAACTACTGCTTTGGGCATCGGCGTCCTATTGTTCCCAGTTATTAGGACATGAAAAGCTTTTCCCTGCTTAGTTATTAGCATGAATTAAACAGCTCTATCACATCTATTTGCTTTATCAAAGCCAATGATTGACAACAGTAATTATCATCTTCCACCATAACAAAGGGTTTTTTTAATCTCAGGTCCAGAGTTGAGGTGGGGATTGCTTTATGTTTGTTTTTTAAAGAACTCAGCATTCACCAAAAGGATCAGGGGGAAGGGGGGAAGAATAAATAAATAAGAAATTACCTCATTTCTGTCTGAATGAAATGTTTTTGCATTGCTGGGATCCTTCAGGCAAGACTCCGTAAAGTTCTAAATGGCAAATAGCTGCAACCAAAGTATGCTTCATGAAAGGTTCTTTGCTTCACAAGATATCTTCTCTGTTGGTGTGTGGGAGGGCAAAATTTCTTGTTTTCCAAAACATAGATAGCTGGATTGACAAAACATTCTTCTTGTGTATTTATTTATTTATTTATTTATTATGCATGTTAGATGGTTTTGTGCTTTCATGGGTGCACGGACACCTGGAGAAAGGTCATAGTGCTTTAAATTTTTGTAGAGAAGCATACTTATGGTATAAGTGTATGGCAACTTTGCACACATCTATGAAAACCAGATTTTTATTTCAAATAGGTAAGGACATATTTTTGTGGAGATAAAGGCAAAGGTTTTCTTCTTTTGTCTGTCTCTGGGGTCTGCATTAACAGAATTATAGAGCTTTATTGTCAAAGGCCATTCCTCTTTCTATCCCTCTCCTTATTTATTTCTCCTCTAGGCATCAGAACTTCTGTATATACTCAGGGTTCTGTGATGAGGAAGAGGGTGGCACACAGAAGAGCTGCAGAGATGAAGTAGCAGGATTAGCAAAGCAACAGTTGACATTAATGGCAATTCAAGGAGCTATCAAAACTCAAATGAAATCTGTCTATTCACAGAGGATCTAAAAGCAGGGTGTTATCTGGAAACCCAATTCCAGATTTAGCCAGATGTCATTGGAATGACAAAACCTTCAAAAGAGATCTGATTACAGTTCCTAGATGTCAGTCTGTCATTCTTGCACTGGTTAACTATGCAGAAGTTTATTTTGGATGTACTTAGGTATCTGCTACCCATGAAGAGAA
This sequence comes from Crypturellus tataupa, assembly GCA_034781795.1. NCBI lineage: Eukaryota > Metazoa > Chordata > Aves > Tinamiformes > Tinamidae > Crypturellus > Crypturellus tataupa. Next base: position 1,365,571 of record JAWLRI010001085.1, read on the forward strand.
AAGCAAAAAAAAAAAAAAAAAAATTGTTCTTCTGGTAGAGGTTAGAACAACAACAAAAAGGCAGCTCTGTCCTAAGGACTTACTGGGCAGGATAAGAAAATCCTTTATCCCATTTTGCAAAGAGAGCCTTTGACAGGTGATATGGAGGGGTTCAGAGGAAGAGCCTTGAGGCGCTCTGAGGAATGGAGAAAAATATTCTTAGGTTTATCCATCTCCTCACAGTGCTCCTCATAGTGCCCCTGATTGCACTAAGTTAGACACTTACTGCAATTTTTCCAAATCAACCTTTTTTTTTTCCTTTCAGTTATCTGAAGCTATGCAGGAAGTGAGCTAACTTATTCAAAGGGAGCCCAAATTTGACCTAAGAAGAGAGCTGTTAACCTCTCCCATCTTTTTTTTTCTGCCTGTTCTACTCTTTTCTTATTTTTACTGCAGCAGATTACAAATTTACTTTTGATTCAATTTGCATTTTCCTGTGCATTTAAAAAGAGAAAATTCATTCCTCTGAACACCATCTTCTCGTTTTTTAAGTAAGTTTATACTGTGATCTTCAAATGAAAATGAATACTATCTATAGAAATTTTTATATGCACATTGAGAACAAACTAGTAGCTGTGAGTTGAAGAAATGATGATAATTACACAGTATCATTTATGGAGCAACTCAAAGTTGCCTGACAGAAGTTCACAACTTGTAAATGTCAGCGGTGTCATGAGAAAATTGTATCAGGAGGATATAAATGCTTTCTGATTCACAGATTGAAAAATGTAAGTGGCCTGAAGCAGTTGTTCTAAGTAGCCTTTTAGTGATTGGACAATCTCATTTGCAGTGAATGCTGATATTTAGGAATTGTTCTGGGTTGACCATTTGAATTATTCTTCAAATAAAATGAAATATTGTGGTGTTCCAATAAACCAAGTCTTTCACTCTCCCATACTAGCCCAATAGGTTTTGGATCCTAAAATTGAGAATCACAAGGATAAAAATATAGCTACTTAGATTTTTTTTTCATAACAATTATTAAAAAGCCCAAACCCAGATTCATTTTGAAAAAAAAAAAAAATTCTCATATATCAAGTTTTATGCATAAAAGCTGCATTTAACAGAATAAGTATAAACACTTACACTGTACTACTTGATCAGTGCTAAACAAACCTAAAAACCCCTTTGAGGAATTAAGGCAAGTACAAATTCAGAAATTTCTTTTATATTGACCCATGTATAATAATACTGAAGGATGATATGACTAGGTGGTTGCTGAGCACACACCACTTGTAGAAAACTAAAGGGGAACCTACAAAGATTTTTTTTTAATATAATAAAGGTAATGCTCCAGGACTGAGGTAATACTTAAATATTGCTTATGTCTCTAAGACCCTTCAGTTACCAGGAATAGAGAAGATGTAAGCAAATTAATTTCAGATGTGTACAGTAAAAGGACAAAGAGAAATAGATATGAATTTCATCAAAGAAAATTCTGATTGAATATTAGGAAAAAAAATCCTTGCGAATGAGTTTCTGCTCTTATCGATGCTCAGGATTTGACAAGGCCTGGACAACCTGGTCTAACATCATAGACTTGCTCTCAGCAGAGACTCAACTACTGCCCTACTGATGTCCCTTATAACCTAAATTATTCTATCATACTGAGATTCTGAGTCAATTATTTCCCTTACTATGTAAAATAACCGTATACATGCACGGGAGAATATTACATCATCCTTGGATATAATCATTGAACAACTTCTGGTTTTAAATGATTGTATGAGGCCATGATGAAGAAAATATCCAGTTTTGGAGAGCCCCATCCACAGTACATCCACTTACACTTTTTGCATAAGATTGGGCTTCTGTTTCTTCTCAGGACTGTTTAGACAAGTGTGTGCAGATAAGCCTCAGGAATAGATGGTTTCTTAGGAAGAAGGTGCTGCAAGAATTCACTGGGAGAAAGAGTAGGACAAGGTCACTGCATGTCATTTCCCTGTTATACTAGGTAAATAAAACAGATAATCCTACTTGTAAATTTGTCATGTCACCCCTTAAAATTGATACTTTATGTTCTTTCTTCTATTCTCTATGAGATTTGTTCTGTAATCTCCCTCTTAAGGATTCAACCAAAAGGTATTTATGGGATGAATTTCAAACTGTTCTTTACATTACATTGTGTTTTCCACTGTCCAGTAAAACGTCAGTCTTTCTAATCTTTGTTTTTTTGTTTTTTATTTTCTTTTCATGTTTCATTCACAGTTGTGGCTCTACACATTCAGCCTTTTTTTCTCCAAACAGGTTGACTGTTTGCCTGATTGTCCTAGCAACCCTTGTTTCTTTTCTTTCCCTTTCCCTTTCCCTTTCCCTTTCCCTTTCCCTTTCCCTTTCCCTTTCCCTTTCCCTTTCCCTTTCCCTTTCCCTCTCCCTCTCCCTCGCCCTCGCCCTCGCCCTCTCCCTCTCCCTTTCCCTTTCCCTTTTCTTCCTTCCCTCTTCTCTTTAGCCATGCCCTATGCAGTATTCCCTGTAGTGTTTACAAATATCATGCCTTAGTTTTCACCTATCATCTTTACTGGAATATTTCATCTGCTTTGACTTTTTATAGACTCATTACAGACCAGCCATGGTGTAACTGACAAGCCCCGGGTTTGTCTATTCTGTATTTCAGATTGATTTTAGAGCAGAAATCCTTGGATTTAGTCTTGTTTCCTTTCTACTGCTGAATTTCATTCATGTTGTATACCTGCAGTTGTGAAGGTCGTCCATCGCTTCCTCCGTGTTTATCTTAATCTTCTTTAGTATTGACAATGTCTCACAGATTTGCTTCAGTGACAAATTTCAACTTTTGTGACAAAGATCATTAATGAAAATACTTATTAAGTCCCAAGACTATTCCTCAAGGAGCTTCACCAGTGCTCCACTTGCAACAGCATTGTTGCAAATGCAAGTAGATTCAGCTTGCACATCTTTCTCCTCCCAAAACAGTTACTTCATATATGCATATATACAAAGATATACACTACCGACAGTACTGCAGTGTGCTAAAACATGTATCAAGAAAGGATATGTACTGAGGAAGGTGGAATAGTAGAAGTACAAGACAAATATCTTTTTTGTCACACACTAAATTAATGTGTTGTGTGTGCTTTTCTCAGTAGTTTGGTTTGGTGCCCAATAGCATTTTCACCATCTTGTTACACCTCCAACAAAAGCAGAAATCTTTATTTTGCTCTTATTTAGAGAAAACTAACCTGATTTCAGTGAGCACAGCTGTCAGAACATTCAGACCGCAGGAGAAGTACTTCTCACTACCAATAAGCTCTGAGAAGTATTTTAAAGCAAAGCTTTAATTACACTTGTCAGTTCTGAGCCTCCAGTCCAAGAGTGTTAAAGTAGAATTTTAAGCAAAGAAATTATTTTTGATGTTGCAGCATGAGCACAATGCAGATATCATGCTGAGACTTCTACCTTTGCAGAAAAGCAGGTAGGTAGGAAAAGAATTTAGGCCTAAAATTCATGCTAAGTATTTGTAAAAGAACTGAAAATATGCTGATGATGGAAGTTACTTTATTACTCAGAAAGTCTAAACTGACTTTATTTGTTAGGAGAAGGAAAAATAAAGAGATGATATTTTTGTTAAGTTGGAACATTTGGTCTATAAATTACAATTAGCTTCCTGAAAATCAAGCATAGTAATAGCAGCATAGTACTAACTGTACAATTATACTAAGCATAAATGAATGTTTTGTTCATGCATCATGCTGGATGTTAACCAAGCCTGAGCTAGGAAACATGTAGCGAGTGTAAACATACCTCTCAATCTGCTATGTTGGACCTGTGACCTCCTACAATAACTTTCAGTAATTGTTCCTACCTAATTTGAGAGTGTGGTGGGTTGGTCCTTTAGTCTTCATGAAAGAGGGAAGTGTTAGCAAATGAGGCATACCTGTGAGAAGTGATATATTGTTCATGATAGCGGCAGCAGAAGATTGCCATGTCCAACCGAAGGAAAATGGCTCAGTGGAGTGTACAGTGGACACTCACATGATGAAAAAAACAAAGTCTTAGTGCTGAAACATCTTTTTCTCAGATGAAAAGAAATAACTGCAGATTAAAAGAGCAAGGCAGCAGAGGAGCTAAGAAGCTACAAATGCTGCAGTGATTAGATAATGTTGTTGGAGGAGATCTGGAAAAGCAGAATGTGAGACTGATGTTCAAATCCTGACATCTGAGCACTGTTACTATTCATTGCACCAGTGAGCATCAACTCTGTTTCCCACTGTGTAATCACTTGTTTGAGCAGAAGTTTACTTCCACACATGACCCAAAGATGAAATGAGAGGCTGTCTTGTTTCTCAAGAAGGTTCCAATGGTTGATGCTGGAAGGAGGAATTATCTTCAGGCCATTTCATCATTATTGCACATCGCATCACTGGACATAAGCTCTGCTTTACCTACTTTGTGCCATAAAGTTGTACTGAACCTGCTGGTGGGGCACCTCTTGATCTAAATCAACAGAATATACAGTTTAAGGAAGGGCTAAAATTTGCTTTCAAGCATGTTCTGTAGGTGTCTTGTGATGGAACAATATTTCCTTTTTATTTTTCCTTTGCAAAGCGTCAAGATGATGAGTTGAATAAAATGAATGAGTTCTGCTTTTAAACATTTTGGGTAGTTTGTATGCTTTTTGAAAGTGCACACATAAATCACATAAATAATTCACATGCGCCCTATCCAGAACAACTTGTAGAACTTTGAGCTTTCTTTATATATAATTTTAAGGCTACACAGTAGGGGAATCTGTTCCCGACGGCTGACACAAGTTAATGTATCTGGTCAGGATGATACTATTGCAAAGGCAGTTCCTACAAGCCTTGGATGTGTGATTGATAGGTTGGGCATGAAGAGTCTGGCACATAGCAGGAGAGAGCAAGTTCTCTTTGCTGGTATGATACTGTGATGATCATACTGTAGTCAGAAATGTATAATCATGAGAAAGCCCTGCAATGGCAAAAGAAACTTATAAATGTCTACCTGGCTTCACTGGATTCTGTTGCACTGATTGTTCCACATATTGAACAAAAGATAATACAAAAGCAGCTGCTGCATACCCAGAGCATCTGTCAACCTAATCTTCCCCTGCCTGAAGACACCCTCTGTATGTGACCTTGCACACGCTGAATTGAAACCTGCTCTTTTTGAAGTTTATAGGAACATGATACAGCCCATTGTTTTGTTTGGCAAAGTTATGATTTAACAGCTGTTAATGTCTGTTAATTATGATTTAACAGTTGTTGACAACTGAGCATCTCAGCATTTGGTGACAGCTAACGGTACTAAGCAAAATAAAGGATTTGAAATTGGAAAAAAAAAGGATTTTCAAAGACTTTTTGGATCTGTTGGCAGACTATAAAGAGCAAGAACATTAGAGATTTTTAATAATGGGACTAGAACTGTTAACAGAAGCCCTAAAATAGATTTAAAAAAAAAAGAAATTGGCCAGAAGTTGTGAGTAGGTTTCTGTCATGTTGAAGCTATCAGCACAAGAGCTATGCAGATACATTCCAGGTACATAGGGTCAATTCTGTCAAAACCCATAACATCTAATTCTGGCACATGCCTCTCAAATATAAGTAAAACACATATTATATATGGTTTGGAGTGTGTACTAAGCTAAGGTTTCTTTTTTTCCCTTTCTTCATTGACTTTTCCCTTAAACATCTCTCAGACTGCTTTGTGCAATATAGCCCCCCTGCATCATCTATTACTAGCAGCATTTTTCTCAGTTGTGAATTTGATGCCAGAATGTGCATGTCCTCTGTATAAACTCAGAGAAGTGATAGGTAAGGTCTCCTAGGATGCAACTGGAATGCAAAAGCAATGAGGAAGTTGGCAGTTTCTCTGAGAAATGACATTATAACAATGCAAACTATCCCAAAAGAGACTGCGGATAAGAACAGAGTCTGAAGTAACTTTTAAAAGAAATTAAGGTTAAAAAATATTATTATGTGCTTATGATAAATTCCTGATCATTTCTCAGCTGAAAGAAAAGCTATTAGCAAATGATGCTAAGAATAGTTTAAAGGCCACTATTTTCATGGTTTGTACTAGTCTTCACTAAAAATGCCAGTAGTAGGAGGCAATGAGCACTAGCAATGCTCACTGAAAAACACATATCTAATTTGAAATAGGGAAAGAACAGGTTATGGAAAGGACATTTTAAAATTATCTTGGGTTGATGAATTTAATCTATAGCTATTTAAGGAAATGTTTTATATAGTGTGAGCATAATTAGTGATTATCTTTCTGATTTTGTTGAAGATTGGTAGAACAGCAAAATGTGGAGAAAAATAAAACCATGCTATTCTTCTTAAAGCAGTATGGAATTAGGGACTAACATCTTAAATTCAATCTAAAGGAAAAAGTAGAAAAGTAATATAATTATTTGCAAGCAGTTGGAAGGTAACAAGGGAATGAGCAGCAGATAATAGAGATTATCAAGATTATCAAGTCAAGAATGACTTGTGTCAAACTATCTACTTTCCTTCTGCAAATAAACTTACAGAGACCCTGTAAATAGCAAAAGAGCAGTAGATGTCAAATATACTGTTTTGGGGCTTTAAACCAATATAAATCAAAGATGCTGAACTCATTTCCTCTAGGAGAAAAGATATATCTATTCTGATATATCTAGACTAGTTAAATAGTCTCAGTAAAGTATCATTATATTTTGGAGGATGCTAACATCGATGTAACAAAGTGGTGGTAGTAGTAGTAGTAGTAGTAGTAGTAGTAGTAGTAGTAGTAATAGTGTGGAGTAGAGGTAGTGTGGAGCCAGCAAAAGTTGTGGAGGCCCGCTTCAGAGACAGTAGTACCAAATACCTTGGTAGTAAACGATTAACTGCAGAGATGAATGTCTAATCAGCAAGGAGCAAAACACAAAAAGGAGGAGAATACAACCACATGTGGAATGTCTTGTCAGCAGATAAGGAACAAAGCAAGGAAAAGAAGATAACCAGCAAGCAGAAGATGATAACCACAACTGCATGGTTGGCAAGATGCTGATTGATTGTAATTTTAGCAACACTTGTGTTGGGAGAGTATAAAAGAAGTTGGTTTGAGAATAAATTTGACTCACTGTGCATTTCAGACTGAATCCAGTTAAATAGTCTCAGTAAAGTATCATTATAATTTGGAGGATGTTAACATCGATATAACAAAGCAGTAGTAGTAGTAGTAGTAGTAGTGTGGAGTAGAAATAGTGTGGAGTCAGCAAAAGTAACTAGATAGAATGCATAAAGTATTACTGAACAATATGTGTCTCAAATTAGTGCATAGTTTCAACAGCAACTGCGCAAAGAATAAGTTTGCAGAAAATTGAGGGTGAATCTTGGCCTCCTCAGGAGGGTACATTTTTTCATACAAGACTATCAGAAGCAGGTACTCAACATTTCCACGTCCCCTAGAGGGATCTCAAGGTGAATACCTAAATATAGAGACACCAAAAATCACCAGTCATTTCCAATTTGACCGTTATTAATTTTTAAAACCACATAAAACTTTATTAAGGTTAATAGAAGCTATATATGAATACCTGAGACTTAGATTTCCTTTTTAATTGAATAACAAAAAGTATTTGAGACATCTGTAATGTGTTGGTAGATATGACTCAGAACTTATTAGAAATTATTACTTGTCTGACAGTTTGGGGATTTGAATCTAAATTTGGAACCTACATATGGAACAGGAATTTCAACTGGGGTAGAAATATCTGGAAGCTGGAATGAACCCTGCGTGCTCACTATTATATTTGGTTAATAGTTTGTAAATAGCAGCTCCCACATATCTCATTCTTCTGGGATGCTGGAATAGTAGATTTTTTGATATGGTAGATTTCTACACTACTTTTTCAATCTGTTAGATAGCTCCAACTTCTTTATCCAATCTCATCTTTCTGTTGTATTTTTCCTTTTTTTTTTTTTTTTTTTGTTTGTTTGACAGTAAACACTTATGACTAAAAGCGTGTATTTTATATCCCTGTCCTCTTTTCCACTGAGAAATCTCGAGCAACTTAGTGTCTTAATTTCTACCACAGCTTTAAATAGCAGTAAAAGCATTAGTGGAACTGAGTGTAAACATTTGTACTAAATTTTGTTGCTGATTTTGAGGGAAAACAGTTTCTAGTTAACATTTTAATAAATGTTCTGTAGCCATGAAATTTAGTCATGGCAAAGCAGGAAATTTCAGTTACAAAGAGGAGTAAAGGTATTGAACCAAAATGTTCAGATTTTATATTGTTATGACAAATTTAGAACGAGATATATCAGAAATAACTGCCTGTCTGCATATTCCAGGAGACAGAGGCTACCACCCATTAGCAGAAGGGTCTGGAATTGGAAAAGCAAGTGATATCTTTGTTTTGCTAACCTTTTGATGACTTTCCAGAAAATCTAGTTGCCAATTTTAGCATCAAAGTAGAGGAGAATGGCAAACAAACGGTAGCTAGCAAAGAAACAGAAATCTCCTACTGGCTAGGTGTATCTTCAAGGCTGTGGGAAGAACACCCAGCAGAACCAGCTACTGGTCTGACAAAGGCCAGCAGCAACTGTTCAAACACTTGCTGAGTAGGAAGGCCATGACACCTAACCCTTGCACCATCCCAGTTTCAAAATACCAGGAGCTAAATATAGCTGGGGAGACCATTTAAAACTGAAGGGAAAGGTGATGCTGTCATTGAATTAGGCTGCATCATTTCATCTCTGTTCAAGAGCAATAGATCACTAATGTATCCTAGAAGGAAATTAATATGTAAAATTGTATTGGGCATGGTTATGTATCACATCAGACTAAGCAGTAGTATATTTTTTTTGTTAACAGTTCAGAGAAAAAGAAAATACTGTTAGAATTACATGCGCTTTCTAAGGAGAAGATCTGCAAGTATTAGTCACTATTACTCCGTTAGATGCTTGAAACAGCTGTATGGCACTATTCTCTGGAGCAATGGCAAATTGTTAAAGCAGAAAGACAGCTAATATGATTGTCTTTTAATTGTGTTTTCTTGTTTCATTTCTTTGTTTTTTTTTTCCCTCTGAAATTCCTTTGTCTCCACTGGAGGGTTAAGGAACTTAACAACATTTTATTTCAGTATTGTCATGATGATGGATACATATTTGGAAAAGATTTCCTGTAATATAAGCAGTGATATAAAGCACTTACACAGTTCTAAACTGAGAAATTATACTAGGACTTGTAGTTCCTGAACCAGACCCCCCAAAAAACCACTGTTGCACCTCTGTGTTGGGTTCAACAGACTCTTCTAATTGAGTAAGAATTTTCTCGAATAAAATAGAGAGAAGGCAGAAGTTGTTTAGTTTCCATTCCCCTTTCTCATTTCTAAAGAATTTGGATGATGTCCTCAGTAAAAGATGTCAATTTCTTACACACTCTTTCTGTAACCTTTGCTGACT